>CP045899.1:312902-402298 GCA_013387185.1 Caligus rogercresseyi
TGGCCTACCTCATCTCCTGATTGCAATCCCCTTGACCTTGTCATGTAGAGGATGGCTGAGATGGATGCCAATGCTAAACCAAGGGCCAAAAAGAAACATTTGATGGCCGCAGCTGAGGCTGCCTGGAACAAGATTCCTGAGGAGATTGAGCGTAACAGCTGCAATAGTGTGGTCAAGAGATGTAGTTGGTGCAAATGGTGGACACGTGAAAATAGTTTTGGAATAAATATTTTGAAGTTCTTTGTTGTCAAAAAAAAATACAAATAATATATTTTATAATTTAAGCATTTTGGGATCTATTGTGTCATTTCTATGTTTCGCTAATTCAGCCTAACCCTGTACACCTAAAAATTGGGGTATACGAATGTTCACATTCTTTTAGGGATCTCATTTTAACCCACTTTCTCCTAATGTCTTCAAAAAGGCATACGTCATTCTTTTTCTTAAATTATAATATTAAAATTTAGGTTTATGATTAAATATGATATGTTTATTGTGTGACTCTGAGAAATATTAATAAATAATAATATTTTTACTTCCATTACTTTATACTTGTTATCCTATCCCAGATTTGTGAGTGAAAAACAAAATCATTAATTTATCCATTCATGTTTAGATTGATCATATATAGCAATATAATCATCAATTTTGGTTCATTTGAAACAATTATTCAAGCATTTATTCTATACACTTCATGAACAAACAATTAATTTTTGGAGATAATGTTCGCTTTATTGGGTATGAATAACAAAAGGTTAAAAATATTATTCAATATTTATATCTGGTTGAAAATGGTAGTGGTCTAGGCAAGCATTGTTTAAATAAGGGGCAAAATGAAAATTTCAAGTTAATAATTAAATCGTATAAGGATATTCAGACATGTGATTTCAAACCCACCGTCAATGGTTTCATAACCTTTGTATATTGAGGCTCCAACCCCACAGTGGGATTCGAAGATCCTATCATTAGCATATTTGAGATTAAAATCTAATTCAAAGGTGATCTGCTGATCACAATTATGAAATACGTAAATTTAGCACCCACCGCAAATAGACCCCCGTATTTCGTCTGTCACCACTATGACAAATTAGAAGAGACTGATAATTTGCAATACAATAGATCGGTAGTACCACCGGAATTGTTTTTCTAACGCTATTGATTTTTTTCTGAGTACCGCTACGTATTTAATATAAACGATTTTTTTCAGTGCCGCATATAGACAAAAAGTATTTTACATCTTCTGACGAAAATGGATTACACTGCCTTCCCCCAGTAAAAGATGTTTTTCTTGCAGATGTGGAAAATTTACCAATACTGCCTTTCATTGGGATATTTATTAAAACTCTACGGACCTGTCCATCACTAGTAATATAAAGCTTGCTTAAGAAGGCCCTTTCTCGGTTCTTCTTAACTATATCCACCGTGGAATTGCTTTCAAAAGATGGATTATCAGACGAAACAATTCGTTGAGCTGACTCCCAAATTAAAGAAATCCTTGAGGTTATTTCATTCGTCATATCAGTGCCCAACATGAGCCTTGTATGTATATAGCTCGCTATTCGAAATTGTCCTCCTCCATTCGGTATCTGCATTCCTAGTTATATCAATAAAAACATAAATATAAATTTTAGGTAAAATAACAGCCAGCAGAGAAAGTCCTCCTCTTAAAAGTTTTCTTGGTCTTTTGATTGCTGATAGGTATCTATGGTGAAACAAGTTGTTTAGTCACTTTCCCTCCTCCTTGATTGCCCTCTCGGGACCCCTGTGAGTTCTGGTTTGCTCCCACTGTCTCAACCTTTTGTATGACAGCAATGTCATTAAGAAGGATGAAAAGTGTGGTGCTCTGAATGGTACTGCCTGTTGTGACTGCTCATACCAGATTTAGCACATGTGCATAGCACCAAACATGTATTTGGTTGGGGGCTTCTTCGGAGAATAGGGCAGATAAGCCTTTGTTGGTACCCTTCGTGTTGGCCGGAGCGGTTGGTGGCACATCCTAAACAACAAGAAACGCCCAGGTTGAGGGCTTCAAGTGAGCCTTTTCTACTAGCTTGCAGACATCATTGGTTCCACAAAAAATGTACTTGAAAACAGAGCTGTGGAGTCAGGCTCGATAATTTTTTGAATAACCAGTGAGTCCAGGATCCGCAAAATAATTTTTAACTCTTAGAATCATTCCATGCACATGGTATATAAGTTAGTTGGTTCTCATGTAAATGGTATAAATTGAAGTATAGAGAGATATCTAACCGTTTAGAGAGAACATGCTATGGACTGGGCCGTTGGGAGGTTGTCAATGACCGTTTATGTTTCTTGAGGACAGCGGTCCACCGGGAATAGTCCCGGTACTCCCGGTGGCCATTCCGCCCCTGTCTTCAGAGAAAGACAAGAATGGATGACCAGCAGGCACCAACACTTTCTGCGTAATGAAGCAGTCATCTATGGCAGTGGCATCCCTGTTCTCTCTCATTGTAAAACACATTTAGTACCATGAGAAAAGAAAAAAAATACTATACTATGTATATGAAATTCCATTGAATTTACAGACAATTTTTAAAAACTTGACTTAAGATTAAAAAAAAGCCCTCATTAACTAGAAGTGTGAATAATATTTTAGAGACGTAATTATATTTTTATAAAAAACATATACCTTTTTATCACATTTAACGAGAGTTTTACATTTTTACTATTCCAAAGTAATTGTTATATTCAGGTCCGGTGTCAATGCACAACCCCCCCCCCCCCCCCCCAAATAGGTGTTTGTTTGTATGAACCAAAAGTATATTAAAACACTATTATTTATTATGTTAGTATACTTCTTGGAAATATGGTTATTTCTTGTCGACGGGACGGGTTTGATTGTATTACCTCTTAAGGTCCAAGGAAAGATGAGGATTGTAATATGTCAGCCTGCTTAATTACCATAATGATCACCAAAAAAAACTGGCATATATAGGGCTACTTTACTCAACTTTTTCTATAATGAATATATGAATTTTGGAGTTTAATAATATAACTTAATTAACATATGTATTCATTTCTATCCTTTTAATACCTTATATTTGATTGATAAAAAAACATTCTAGGGTATTCTTAGAATTTCAAAATGTATTGTCGATTTGAATCATATATGTATATGAGTGTGGAAGAGCAAACCGTATATATATAGGACCACGATACCTGAGGCTACAACCTCATAGAACTATTACAAATCAATTTTATCCAAAAAGAAGGGAAAAATCACCCGACTTAGCAACTAATGGAAGCCATCTTATGTTACCCTTGAGCAGTCTAAACTATGCAAACCTTGATTGCTCTAAATATCAATAAATATTTCTCTGAGTTCGTTGTTTCGTCCATTTTAAGAATATTCATTTCGTAATATAAGCTACATAAAATGCCTCCCATTGATAGTATTTCTTCACTTCCTATAATGGGTGTCCTGAAGAAATGGATAAAAAATACATCCAATGAAGAAATGACCAAAGAAAAAAATAGACCAGGAAGGCATGACACAAGATAGAAAAGGAAAATGATAACTCATGGAAAAAATAGGTAGACAAGTATTTGAGTGAAATACAACAAAATATTGTAAAAATACTGGTTCCAATGTGAATAGAGTTTATAAGAGCAAAAAATGATTTTAATCTTGCAAAAATGTACAATTGCATTCCTTTTTGAAGATGTTATTAAACGGTGCAAGTATTCATTTGGACCATTTTTCGCATGTGTCATCATTTTCCTATTCTACCTTGGGGTCATTTTTTCTCGGGTCATTTATTCCTAGAACATATTTTCCTTGATCATTCCTTACTAATATCTTTTGATCTGGCAATTTTATGTGTCAGTGCAATGAATACTAAAACAATAAGGAAAAGAAGGCCCGTGAGGAAAATACGATGAGGGATCTAAAAAGGAAAAAGGAGAATACGCGTACATTCTCCCCTTTCCTTATTAATTTCATAACAAAAAATAGGATTTTGAGAACGAAATATATATTTTTTACTATTTACATATTTTATGGACATATATTAAATAAACATAGATACATTTAAGACATTCTGCAAAATTATAACAACATACATACATTTTGTTTATTCTCCTTTTAGTTTTTTCAATCTCTTAGAATTGTTTGTCATATTTTGACTGCTTGTTTTTCTTTTGTTTTTGTGAATTTGATCATTGATTTCCGAAACATAATTTTTGGACATACAATTAAAAAATTTACCAACGATTTGTGGAATAAATTTTTCAAAGGAATGGTCTTCTTCGCATTCTGCTAAAATAATTTCCAAAGCGTAAGTATCATTTTCCAAAAGTTTAATAAACGAAAGAACAAAAAGTATTTTTGAAGAAGGGAAAGAAATCAATTCTATGAAGATACTTTTTGAATTTTGAATTTCTGAAAAAAATGCATAAACAAAGGAACACGTTAAAAAAAGAACATCAGAAGGACGAGTCAGCCCATCTCGATTAATTTGATCCAAAAGTTTACTTTCATCATCAGTATTTTCTAAGGAGAATAATTTTACATCGAATTTTTTATTTAAAGCTGTCAATAAATTGTGGCAAAAATGACAGGCTATAGTTTTACATAAGGAATGCGCGATATAACCAGAACAAAAGTAAACTATAGATACGTCATTAATATATTTAAATGAATCTTTGAAAGTAAAATGTTTTAAATTGGAAAATATATTTAAAGAAGAAGACTTAATCTTTTCATTTGTTAAATTTATATCAAAGATGATCTTTTTAATTATTCCAGAATTCAAAGTCGAAACAGGCTGCATAACTATCATGTCATGATAAACTGAATGAAAGCTCTTAATCATGACACAAAATAGGTTCTTAGTTACTTGATCATCATCCACCCCATAAAAATTCCCAGCAAAATATTCAACTCGTTTTGTACAATATGTTTCATCAAAAATTATACTAATATTTTTATCCCTATTTTGACTTAGATCCTTGAAGCGAGCCTTTAGGTAAGTTATTGTAGAGTCAGCCAATCCAGTTTCTAAATTCAAAGATGAAGAAAGTTCCGTAAGGCGACGTATTGTAGGTAATGTGAGAACTTCTTTACGTAGATCTCAAATAAAGACTCGTTGAGAAACCTTTCCAGGACATAGATAAGGCGTACAAGGCAGGACTGTATCTCCGTTGTTGTGGACATTTAAACAACAAGGACAATTGTTCAATCAAAAAGTGTAATTTCTTCTCTTTTGCTTCGTCCAAATGGGGCAAGATATTTGTCAAATGATTTAAAGCTGTGTTTAATTCATTTTCCAAGCCAAATAGTTGATTGGTGGAAGAGTTTGATGCCTATGAATTTAAGAAGGCCAAAATATTAAGAAGGGTGTCACATTTTGTAATATGATTGTTCTTGGTGATATGCTCGAGATGATTAAAAGATAGATCTCTATCTTTCACCCTGAAAAATACAATATAGCAGGGAATAAAGTCATCGTAGTTGTATGAATCAGTATCAATAAGAAAATACTGAGGAATAGTCAAATTTTGATATGTGAAAAACAATATATAAAATAAGAAGGTTAAGGAATGAAGTTTGGCTTACCGTATATGGATTGACATTTCTTCATTAATCTTTAGACTGAAGTCTATTGACGGTCCTCCATGACTAAAGTTAATCTGGAAGAACCATAGCTCTTTATCTTTTTCATCATAATGTTCTTGAACGCCGCTCGGAAGGCAAGTCCTATCCATTTTAATTTGAAGCTCTTCGAGTGTTAAAAATGAGTTGGCCTCTTCAAAAGCCTTAATCTTTTTTAAAATTCGCTCGTTTTCATTAAGGAGTCGTGAGGAGGAGGTTGAGGTGGAGGAACGCTTTGGAGGAGGCTTTTTTGAATAGTAGTGAGGAAGATTTGGAAAATTGGAAGGGACGGCATCTTTTTTTAATATCTTAAGACAAAGAGTTTTTCCAGATCTGTCTGAACGTGATGGATTAGAGTCAGTAGACTTTGGCTTATAATCGGTGGGCATGAAATGTACGTCACACAACACAGAATGTCTTGAAGGTATCTAATTTTTTCGCGGAACAGCCTTTGTCCAGAGTTGGCGTAGGGACTCATCCTTGGGGAACATATGAAACATATGTCTCTTTTTCCCCTCATTGCCCTTTGCTTTGTAGCCACTCTTGCAACCCGGAGCAACACAAACCTACCCCATTGTCGTCTAGTTTGAAGATAAATAGGTAGTTCTAAAACAATTCCTCTACAGTTACACACTTCCACTACTTCATTCACGCAGCAATAAATAAATTAGTCCATCCCGCTTTGTATTTGTGTTTTGAAAGGTTGCGCGACTTTACCTTTCCTGATTGTTTAAGTATTCATTGGTCAGTGATATGAACAAAGTTGAACTACGAGTATATTAAAGAAAATATATTACTAGATATATATTTCTATACTAAATCAAAATGGATTGTGGAAAGTAGCTACATTGATATTAGGGAGAACCGGCCGAGGAAGATAGGGCTTAGGAAGAAATGGGAAAAGAAAATGATGATGCAAGGAAAAATTACCCATGTTAATTTTAGTTAATCTTCTGGGAATTGATCTAGATAAAAGATACTTAATATAATAAAAATTACAGAATTCAAAATTATCATTTATATATATATATACATATGTATAACTATATATATATATATATATCTTATAATAATTATTATTATTCCGTTCGTTCGTTTGTTCATTCGTTCGTTTCCCTGTATCTCCCGAACGGGTCATTAGATCTTAACGAAATTTTCAGTGAATAGTTTTGACAGCTCAAGGAGTGTTTTAATGGGGCTGTTAACTCCCAGAAAATTCGTCATCGACATGCTTATTTTATTCGCCAAAAAGTTTTTTTGTCGATTTTTTAAAATTGCCAAAAAAATTCTGTGGATGATTGTAAGGTATTAAGACGTGTTTTTGTTTTATTCAGTGTATACCAGAAAATTCGTTTTCTATATGATTTCTTAAAAAATAAGTTCTTCTCTACCCTGTTTTCCCCCCCAAAATTTAAGTTTTGGGGAAAATAACAACACTTTTTTATATTGCAACATCGTGCTAATCAAATTCAATAATGCCTAGAGATGGAAAGTGATGTCAATACCCAGCCTTAAGGAATACAAAATGGAAAAAATGGCAATGAAGATGCAATGACGACTATTTAAGGAATTACTTTTCATAAGAAAAAAATATAGGCACTCTATGAAACGACTTAAAAATAACTTCTTTTTACGATGTTTAAATTCCGAGCCTTAAGGAACAAAAAACGGAAAAAATGGCAATGAAGAACCAAGGACAACTTTTTGAGGAACTGATTTTTTTAATTACATGTGATGACATCACTAAAATTATTCATTTTCTTTTTACGATGTATAAATACCCAGCCTTAAGGAATACAAAACGGAAAAAGTGTCAATGAATACCCAATGACGACTTTTTAAGGAACTGGTTTGAATATGAAAAGTCACATGCAATGATTTCACTGAAATCATTATTAAATTATTATTAAAGTTAAATTCAGGCCATTTTTGGCAAAATTTAGTGTCCTTAAATAATTATGTGTCCCCTAGCTTTTCATGGACATTAAGCTTGAGATGTGATTAAATTAATTTAAAAATATATATATGACTTATGTTACTTTTGTAATTCTTGTAATTAAGATTTTTTCGTAAAATATTATTTTTATACAATTGAAAATTTTAAAATGTAGTGAATTGGAACAGAACAATATAAATGTCTTTTCATATTGTAAATTATTTAAATGATACACAAAAGGAGAATATTTGTTATACCAATGGGTAACTAAAATGTATTTCAATTTATTTTAATATTTCATACAGTTTTATAGAAGGAATCACGGGTTTACCAGATGGTGTCCAGAAATATCTCATAAAATAGGTTTATGCCCCATAGAGTCTAAATCTAAAGTAAAGTAATGTTGAAAGAGTATTTATTTAATACGTTCTAACTACTTTATGAACATATTATTTTATAACTTGGCTTTAATTAAATAGCAACATAGGGTTTAATAATATTTATATTAGATAATTTTGTAAACATTTTGTTCTCATAATATAGACTTTTCATCATTCGATTATAGGTAATTTCTCATTAAATGTTTCTGTAAAATGATTCATTCGGAAACATTTAGTTTCAAGAGTTTTAAGCTAATTTTTAGGGATTGTCAGCAAGCATCAACGATTAATTCTTGTAATTATAATTAAAATTTCATATTTATTTATGACATAAGTAAAAATATGTCATCAGCTCAATAAAGATGTTACTCTCTTCATATGAAGGATATTTCCTTTTCATAACATTCAAAGATGTTGACAACATGACGTAGGCTATGACGTCATAAGGAACCGAAAATTAATGGAAAGGACTGCAGTCCTCGGTCCTAGATAGGGACCGACACAACACTATATATATATATACCTATATACAGAATTTATCCACCGGGACAATTTTGCCCTAGCCAGCCTTATACCGGCCCCAATATGTACACACTGTATACTGTCATATTATTGTGGCCTTTGGAAGATTATAAACATATAGATTGTACGTTCTTTTATCCATCTACTTTTGTGTAAAATGTATTATTAATATTTTAGAACACTATTTTGTTCTATTTTTTTAAACTGTCGTTCATTTGGTTTATCGTTCTGTAACTTTTCACGCAATTTATACCATAACAAATTTGTAAGGTGATTTCACATTTGTCACTAATTGTTTGTCAAGTTCTTGACCTTCACTATACAAAAAGTAAAGGCTTCAGGTTTCCACAACAACACTTTGTTAGATTTTTTTCTCCAACCAATTCAGGTGACTCTAAACACCTGTAGGAAAGCCTTCATTTTTAAACAGGATCATGATTGAACATCTATCACATGTTATTTGAGTAGTGGACAGAGTAAGAAGAAATTTGTTCTATCCTATGTTCAAAATAGTGCTGTTCCAGAGAAAGAGACATGTCCCATTGTTCTACCCCTAAATAACTCGAATAAAGAACATAATATATATGTTCGGCCTAATGCTCGAAATTTCTCTTCCACTGAGAACAATGAGCCTGAGAGTTTGTCCATGGACACTAATGCGGAACTCTCTAAAAAGCCTTCTAAGTCCCATTTGGACATGACAAAAATTATAAAAGAGCGCACTAGATCTATGTCGGTCGGAAAAAGGAACAATCCTTCGCATGACATCTCTCCTCCTAAAGGAAAACAAGCGAAGAGCTTCGAATCTCAATGAGCTTGAAGCTTCTTTGGTTCTGAATATATACTCAGCTCATCACCTAAATTGTCTAAGAGGTAGTAATCCCTATTTCTGCTCAAAACAAAAATATTAATATCTTTTTCTTTGATAAACCATAAATTTGTTCAGATGAACTTAGATTATTTTTGGCAGAGTTCCGGTAAAGACTCTATAGAAAATAAAAAATTGGGAATCAGGCGAGCCATTTCGCTCAATGTAAGAGGAGGAAAGGATAGGAAAACCAGGCATGAATTAATGAAGGTAATATTAAATAAAAGGCCAGATTAAGTTTGTTTACAAAACATCCGTTCCAAAGTATCGTCCACTTGTCCTGACAATTGTGTTTCTTGTATGCCTAAAGGCTATGAATGTTATTTTACTGGCAATAACATTTCACGAGGAATAATCACCTTTGTTCTGAAGTCATTAGGTAGGTCAATAATTAAAAAAGAATATTGTTTCACAAGTGAATGGCACAAAATACCCATTTCATCTTCGAGTATTGACTTCCATGTAATTAATGCATATGGTCCCAATATCAAATGTTCTCCCTTTTATCAAGCCATTATTAATTGTCACCAAAAAGATTTTTTACCCTTAATTTTATTAGGTGATTTGAATGTTAAAAAATAGTCCAAAGTATCCAAATTCAGCTATGCTTTTAAAACTCATTTATGATCTTAAACTAGTTGATGCCATGAAAATGCTCAACCCGAATCGTGATATGGTTTCTTGGAAGATTGGTCTTCATTCTTCTCGCATGGACCATATTTTTATATCTTCGTGTCTTTTATCTACTGTTAATAAGGCTTTTTATAAGTTTGAATCATCGTCAGACCATATAATTATCGAACTGGAATTCTTAGGTGTCCATACAAAGAAGAATTTTAGAATGCCAAAATGGATTTTAGATTCGGAAGATTTTAAAGCGAAATTTAAAAATCTTATAATCTTCTTGTTTCTTGTCAAAAACTAGCTTGTATTTTTATTAAGGTTGTACGTGATACAACCTTGCCTTTTTTGAAAGGGAAAAGGGAAATGGAAAGGCACCTTCAGAAAAAATATAAAAAATAGCCAATAGTGGTTCTCTCTTTGTCCAAAATCTAGCTACGGAAACCCAAAATATGTTTCGTATTTCAGAAATCGCAGAGGAGGAAATGGCAATAAAAGTTATGTTGGAATCTAGTGCTGCAAAAAAATTAGGCAAAACTATTCTAACAAAGAAATATATGCACAAAAAGTTACAAAAATTATTGTTGGAAAAGATACAATAACAGACTCACAGTCTATTTTAAATATTTTCCATAACCATTTTAAAGAAGTGGTTGGTGGAACTAGACAAAATTTCCCACGAGCAAAAAAAAAAAAAGCACTGTTTATTCACATGAAGTTATTTCTGACTATTTAACAAAAAAAATCAAAAATGATAAATCTTCTGGTCCGGACTGTATAAAAGGAAAAGTGTTTACTTTGTGTCTTGAAGAGGTCATACCTTACCTACTAAGCTTCGGATCATATATGGAAACGAAGGCTTCCCTCATCTTTAACATGTGGACGGATATCCCTTATTCCAAAAAAAGGAAACGGAACTAAAATTAATCATTGGAGACCATTAACGATTTTAAATGAATCTTACAGAATTTTAGCTGGCGTTTTATCTAGACAAATAGAACCAATTTTAAACAAAAAGGTGGGACCAGAACAAAAAGGTTTTCTTAAGGGAAGAAACATTGCGGATATTTCTCGAAATATTCAAGCATGCATTGAATCCGTGAGAGAGAGGAAAACTTTTGGGGCATTGATTGCAGTCGATTTAAAAAAAGCATTTGACACGATTTCTCATACATTCATTTTAAAAGCTATTTAAAAATATTTACCTTGTCGTTTTTTTAACCCTATACGATCACTTCTCTTTAATGGTACGTCTGTTGTGTCCATAAATGGAATACATAGTGAGTCCATCAGATTAGGGAGAAGTTGCAGACAAGGCTGCCCTGTTTCACCTCTTTTGTTTGTTACTGGAATGGATGTCATGTCTAGTATTTTACAACGAAAATATAATGGTTTTGGGATAAGACTTGGGACAAAAAACATTTATTGGATCTATACGCGGACGATTTGACCCTTTTTGTAGAAGCCCACTCAGAAGCTCAGTTGACTAAGCGAATTGATATACTCTTCTCCTTTTTGAAAAAAATTGCTGTTAGGTCTGTAAATGAAGAAAAAACTTCAATTGTTCCCTTAGGCCTATGGAAACCATCTAGTTCTGCTAATGTCGGAGGGTGTAAAATGAAAGACAGAGCTAATATATTGGGTATAGAATGGACCTCAAACGGACCCGGCCCTTCCAATTGTTTAATTTAAACCATATGGCAAGGAAATACTGTTCCGAATGGAGGTCTCGCAATATTCTCGAGAGAATCAATATGCATAATAATATGCTTGTCTCTCGGGTAATTTATGTGGCTACTGCAGTTCCTTCTGTAGCAGAAAGGGCCATAGCAGAAGAGGATGTCTGGTTAGGGATTTTGGATGGTAGATATATCTCCGCAGTTAAAAGGCCTCGAAAGCAGTTAGGAGGAGGGATTTCACTCCTGGGAAATATCCTTCCAAAGATATATAGTAAAATTCTTGTGGATCTCAACCAGAATCCTCTTTTGGAGTGGAGGAACTATATAACCCACTCTTCAATATATATATTTGCTCATGCTTGGATCGTTACTTTCCAACCCGACCATAAAGGAGAAGTCCTATGAATGGTCTGCAGTTCAAAGAGTTTTGTGGTCAGGGAATCCCATTTACGACCACAATAGTACAATTGATATTATAGTCCGAAACCGCCATAAGAGTCATTTTTTGTTAATCTCCCTTGTCCTAAGAACTTGAGTTTCTTGCTCTTTCTGAAAGTTGCATTACGGTGCACGACCTAAAGCCAAAGTCCGTCTTCGATAGTGGGAGGTTCTTTTTTCCTCTGAGAAGAACAGCTAAAAGTCACTTACCACTCTTGCCATGGTATTTGAAATTCAAAGATAGGGATATAAACAATGAGGTTGCAAATAACCTCTGTGAAAAGTTTTTGCGACTCCTAAACCTTTCTTCTATTTGGAAGAATCGAATAATGCGTTCGACTTCTGGACATTTTTATGGTAAGACTTTTACTGTTCAATTTCAGATCTCCAATGACCTAATCTTTTACAACCACCCTTGTAAAGATTGCGGTGAGCTCTACCCCGAAACTCTACACACCTTCTTCGACTGTCCGGTTCTAAGTATTGTAAGGAATTTCTTACAACTAAACATAAAAGCCGCGTCTCCGACCGATCTAAGGGCAACAATACTGTTCGGAGTCGATACCGACCAAAATATCGAAGCTGACGAAGTCAAATCCATAAATATTACTCTTCGAGGTATAAAAGCGTACATCGCCAGAGCATTAACGGATGGGACTCGATTAGAAACGTCAAGCATCCGAGCAATAATGATAGCTACATCAGCGAGATATTCGACATTCTCAGTCAAGATTCCGAAGATATTTGGACAGGAATGGGACTTCGCGGGAAATCTTATGAAATTTTTCCCTTCAGTTCCGTGCGACATTTGAAAACATTGAACTTTATAATACAACAGTATGATAAATTCACCCCAAGAAACTCTTAAACCTCTATTTACAAAATATGTTTTTATTATGTTAGATAATTGTTTTACTTTTATAGTCCACCCTGATATGAGGGGCTTGTTTTTTTATTATAGGGTCTGCTTTTTAACCATTCAATCTCTTTGTTTTTTTAAGTAAGAGAGTAAAGAAATATTTAGAGACTTATTAGAAAGACTGGTTTGTGTGTGTATATGTATATGTGTGTATATATACATTTATTTATTTTTTTAAACATTAGTGTGCAAAACCATTTCCTTGAGTTAATTTTCCCCTAGTGAAATTTTAAAGAAAAGTTGTTTATCCCACCCTTTGTCGCAAATTATATACAGGGTGATTCACTTAAATTGAGACTCACATATTACAAACTACAATCTTTGTATTAAATTTTACACAAATAATTTTTAACCAAAAATGATAGCACAATGTGTAATTTACAAAATGTATTTCATTAAATTTTCACATATCCTTCTTTGGCCTTCACTACAGCTTTGAACCTCCTCACGGTGGAGGCAACACAGGCAGGAATCTTTTCCTCAGACAAAGAGGCCCAGGCCTGAATCAGCTTCTTCTTTAGAATCTCCACCGATGGCCAGGACTTGCTACACACCCTTGTCTCCAGAATGGACTATATTCCAAAGTCCATTGGGTTCAGATCTGGGGAGGAGGGAGGCCACAAATCTTTGGACCAAAAGTCTGCAAACATATCAGTGCAGAAGCTTTGAACCAATTTGCTGGTATGGGATGGAGCTCCATCTTGTTGGAACAGTAAAAGAGCCGTAGGATACTCTCTTTGTACCCATGGGACGACCTCCTCTGAAAGAAGATGCAGGTATACCGCCTGGTCGATCTTCATGCCCTCCTCGACAAAGATAATTGGGGCCTTCTTCCCGTCCGACGTCACTCCCGCCCAGACCATGACTGAGGGTGGCTTTTGCTTTCTGAAGAGAGTCCTCAGCTGCACGGTGATGTCTTCCTTTTTCTAGATAAAACCCGGTCATTCTGACTGTTGTGGGTGGCCTGGACCGTGAAAATCTTTGTCTGAGGAAGAGATTCCTGCCTGTGTTGCCTCCACCGTGAGGAGGTTCAAAGCTGTAGTGAAGTCCAAAGGAGGATATGTGGAAATTTATTGAAATACATTTTGGAAATTACACATTGTGCTATCATTTTTGTTTTAAAAATATTTGTGTAAAATTTAATACAAAGATTGCAGTTTGTAATATGTGAGTCTCAATTTAAGTGAATCACCCTGTATAGTGTATCGTTGTTCTTTTTATAATTAAGTTGATAGGTCTTTAAGAGGCATTTAATTTTTAACTACAATGTTAATTTATCTTTTTCATAATACAATTTGTCCTTTGAATGTTTATAAATAATTTATATATAACTTGAGGAAAAAAAGAAAAAGAAATTTGTATGCCAAACAAAGTGTGTGGTAGGCGTCTGTGAATAAATTGCATTGTGACGGGATGACATAATCACAGGGGAACAATTCTTGCACATTCTGCACTTGACACTTTTCAATACTGAACCTTCCACATTGCCTCGCACATTCCCTTCTCCTTCCTCTGTGCCTTCGGGTGATTCTTCTTCTGAGCGTCTTGCCTTTTACTCTTCAAAGTCAGACAGCTTTTATCTCTCCAAATGGGTGGCTAAGCTTTCCAGTTGTGTTTTTAATACATAAGCAGTGGCTTGGTTATCAAATGCCATCAAATAGCTGCTAAGATGGTGCATTGCAGATTACGGAAGCTCCTTATCCTTTATTTCAGGAAAGTTTTTAGCATCGAGTCAGGCAAAATAAGAGCAAAGCCTTCCACTAGCTGTAATGCTTTGGATGATGGTGTGCATTATGAGACTATGGACATTCACCTTAAAGTCCCTCTTTGCTGGCAGCTCTTGCTTGCTTTTCTTTTTCTTCTGTCTTTATTCAGAAAGGGCTACCTCCACCTCAATCTCTTCCTTGCCCAGCAGCTCACCATTAGCTTATTCCACGATCTGAAGTCCTCTACACATTTCTTAAGTCCATCCTCTGTTCCCACCACCAGACGATATGCAGTCAGGAGGTCCATCCCACTGTTTTGAAGATATTTTGTTAGTATTCTTTATTTGTTAAAAATCTTCAGAAAAATTTGGGCCGTCAGCACTGTCTCAAATTTGAGGAGACACCTAATCTAGCCTTTGGCTCTAGTTGTTGCTTTCATGGTCTGGTCTAGTTGCATAACCAGCAGTGTCAAGACCACGTCCGCATATAAGGCCCTGTCTGGATTTCCAAAACACCCAAATACCTTTTTTTAGCACAGCATCTTTTGTCCACCACCGTGTCTAGCCTATGGGATGCAGCCTCCTGTGACAACTATCGGTTCTGGTTTGCTCCCACTGTCTCATCCTTTTGTATAATTCCCTAATGATGACAGCAATGACATTAAGAAGGTTGAAAAGTGTCGTGCTCTGAATGACACTGCCTGTTGTGTCTGCTAATACCAGATTTAGCACATGTGCATAGCACCAAACATGTATTTGGTTGGGGGCTTCTTCTGACAGCAGAGCATAGAAGCCTTTGTAGGTGCCCTTCATGTTGGCCGCTCTGTCGGTGGCACAACCTACACAACAAGACACATCCAGGTTGAGGGCTGCAAGTGAGTCGTTTCCACTAGTTTGGAGACACCATTAGTTCCACATAAAATGTACTTGAAAACAGAGCTGTGGAGTCAGACTAGTGAGCCCAGGATCAGCAAAATACTTTTTTTAACCCTAAAATTCATACCATGCACATGGTAAATAAGTTAGTTTGTTCTCATGTAACTTGTATAAATGGAAGTATAGCGTGGTATTTAGCTCATTAGAGAGAACGTGGTATGAGCTGGGCCGTTGGGAGGCTGTCAACGGCCGTGTATGTTTCTTTAGGCCAGAGGCCCACCGGGAATAGTCCCGGTACTCCCGGTGACCACTCCGCCCATGTATATATATATGTATAGTGTTGTGTCTGTCCTTATCTAGGACCGAGGACTGCAGTCCAGTCCGGTCCAGTCCATTCTTTTTTTCGGTTCCTTATGATGTCATAGCCTACGTCATGTTGTTAACATTATATATATATATATATATATATATATATATATCAGGCTTGTGAGCGTTCAGCTTTTTTTGCGTTCAGCGTTCCGTTCAGCGTTCAAAATAAATTAGCGTTCCGTTCAGCGTTCCGTTCAATGTTTTTGCGTTCAGCGTTCCGTTAGCGTTCAGCGTTGAAACATTGAAAAAAAGTGACGACTTTTTTTTTTAGAAAAGAATTTTCAAAAAAAGTGATGACGTTTTTTTCCGAAAAAAGTCCAAGAAATGTTTTAAAAATTGAACACTGAACGCAAAACTCTTTTTTTTGCGTCAACGTTCAGCGTTCAAAAAAAAGTTGCGTTCCGTTCAGCGTTCCGTTCATTGAACGTGCGTTCAGCTGAACGTCGTTCAATTTTGCGTTCCGTTCACAAGCCTGATATATATATATATATATATATATATATATATTATATATATATCAGGAAACGACTGGGACACCATTTTTCGCCGGGACCCGGGCCGGGACTTAAATTTTTCAAGCTGGGCCGGGACATAATATATATTTTCATTCCTTCGACATTCTAAAGTCAAGAATCTCCAAAAAAAAGTGATGACGTTTTTTAGAAAAGAATCTCCAAAAAGATTGACGACGTTTTTTAGAAAAGAATCTCTAAAAAGTGATGATTTTTTAAATTTTTAAGTGACAAACGAAATATTGAAAAATATTGATGTCCCGGCCCGGTGTATAAAAAAGCCAGGACGCTCAAAAACAGCCGGGAACCCGGGCCGGGTACCCGTCGTTTCCTGATATATATATATATATATATATATATATATATATATATATATATATATATATATATATATATATATATATATATATCCTTCCATGATTCCTTCATTAAGATGTTAATATTGTACAAGAGACTATGAAGTGAAAGAAAACAATGAAACCAAAACCGATTCTTGCTTACAGTGTTTTGCATGCATTTTTGCTTCTGCTGCTCGAAAGTCTTAGGTATTCGCAAATATGTAATATTGTAGATTGGAACCATTCCGAGTGATATTATTTCCTAGAGGCATGTGTAGACATTCTTTGAATTTATAAACACTCTCAATTATTGGGTGCTGTAGAATACATCTCATCAGATATCTTATTACAAACTATAATAAATCGAGAGAGTTCTCAATTTATGATATCTGAAATAATGGGTAAATACACTAATGCCAAAACAACTAATACCATAGCAGCTAGTCAATTATAACTAATACCAAAATTGCTAATGCGACATAATAGCTAATCGTAAAACAGCAAATAAATATAATAGCTGATCCCACAATAGCTAATGTCACAATAGCTAATGGATAAAATAGCTAGTGCCATAATAGCAAATACCAAAATATCTAATGTGCAAATTAGAGCAGCACTAAAAAAGTTGTTGCTTCAATGATAATTATTACGACACATGATTATAATCAAAGACCTCTGTACACCATTAAAAATTTAGTATTTTGAATTTTAAAAAAAAGATATTGCAAAAATGCGTGTGTATGCCAAGCTCAACAATATATGCAATCAACCCAAACGGCTTCCATGAGTATGTAGCATGGAGCCCTACAATATTCAAATATTGGTTTTTTTGTAATATTCGATGACAATTAAGGACCTCTTCGAATAACCTAATATATCCAGAGACTTTGGGGTCTGTTTGTGGCCACAACGACAAAATTGGGTTGAAAACAACCACCGTTGCTTCATAGACCCTCAAAAAAATCTTAAGTATAATCCTAGTATACTGCAAGCCTTCGGGTTCTTCTTTGGAAGGGCAACTCTTTAGGCAAAAATGACTCACAGAAATACTCCAAACCAGAGCTCAACCGATATTGGTTTTTGTAAGGCAGATTTTAATACATTCTGTCCAGGGAGTTCCTCTTCACAGTAGTCGTTAACCCAACACAGCACCCTACGGACATTCAGTTCCTTAACGTTAAGAAAATGTAGAAGTTTTGGGGATAATGACCAGTAAAAGTCTCTTATGCATTTCAAAAAAGTTCGTCATGAGTTCCCTTTTTGCATCCGAACAACATCCTCTTGATGAAACAGTCCAAGTGATCCTTCCTTTAAGGGATGATGCTGTGGAGTTCGATAAGAGCGCTCCAAATCTACAGGACGAGGATGAACAATCCTTTATATTATGGAGAAGAAAAAAAAAGAATAAATTAGGGCTACCAATGTACGTTATTCCGTACGGAACACGGAGATGCGTAAAAATAAGATATTACTAAGTAAAAATAAGATATTTAGTGCGTGAAAAGTTTAGTCCAGTGTTTAAAATACAAATATATATGGTAAATATGAGTATACAGTGTGTTCCATCAGAAATGTAATTTTTTAGTTGCGAATAAGAAGTACTTAAAAGACGTAAAATTCCCTCATAGATACATCATGTTAAAGGAAATAATGAGAATTTATTATTATTATTAAACATTAAGTGTCATATCGTAAAAGTCACATCTTCTGAAGTCCTATAAAAGTTGCTGGAAATTACCCCTGCCAGTCTGAAGACAGAACGACGCACGCTTCAGGACATTCTTGCAAACGTTTTTGATCGTCTCCTGGCATATCCTTCAACGAAGGTTTGTACAAATCGTATGAGAGATTCAATAGAATCTGTTTTTTATATAAACTCGAGTTTGTGCTACAGTTCAGAAGTAGAAATCCGAAGGGTTAAGATCAGTGAGACAGTGAGCTGGCCAGAGATTTTCTGTCCTTCATTTAGAAATGCAAGAGCTGCATTTGTGAAATGTAGGCGAGCGCCGTTTCGCATTCACCAAAGTGAAGAACGAGTTGCAGAATGGTGCAGCCTGTGCCAAGTTATGTCCTGGAGAAATCTGAGTTATTAAAAACCATTCACCGGCGTCAAATGGCCATCATCATCAAGGAATGCATGAACGATTAATAATTCCTTGCATTCATTATAATGATAACGAAGGTTAACCTTTACATCATTCCTATCATGTTTTTAGCAGATATTTCGAGGATTTGCACTTGTCCACACTACGTCTTTTCTTAGATTGGGTTTTCGATGTAGTCAAAATAAATTATCGTCAGTCTAAAGTATTCCATCCCCAATTTTGGATGGTTGCTGCTGAATCCACTGACAAAATTGCCTTCTTTGCGCTTCGTGGGCATCAGTTAATGGTTGAACTGAAGTGTAATAATAAAAACCGAATCGAAAATCATGTCTAACGATTCTTCACAACGTTGTTTTGGTGGGGAAAATTTGCTAAGAAGCTATTCTGAGTGAACATCTGAGGGTTTCTTTAAAAAACTCATCACCTCATGAATCCCTTCTTCTGTTTCTTTTTATTTATTTATTTTTCTTGTAGATTTAACCAGTCGCATTGAAATGATCAAGATCTCTTTTGAACTGGATCAACTGGTAATATTTTGGTGCACTTCCACTGATCTTGAAGTGAACTATAAATTCTCGGCGTACTGTAGAAGGGGAATGTGTTTTGCCAAACTGCAGGATGATCCATTTATTCTAAAGTTCAGAAAACATATTTCAGGTTGCAGATGGCTGAAAATTAATGCAAACTTTTATGTCTTGATAAAATTCCCTTCATTATGTACAAAATACAATTTAAAATATTTTAAATTCTTCTAATTTGCAGTTAAAAAAATACATTTCTGATGGAACACACTGTATGTACATGTATATATATTGGGATTTTGGACATAGTGAACGAGATATCCAGAGAACTTGAGAAAAGGTATGGATATTTAATACAATTATAGTTTTGTAAAAAATAAATATTCAATTGGATAACTTTTGTAATTCTTATTCTCCTTGTAAGAACAAAAATTAATTTTTTAATAAGGATTTTTTTCTTCGCAACTTTTTGAATCACTAAAACCTCTCATCAATGATCATTTTCATGTTGATTGATACATTTTCATGACATATAAATGTACAAAAATAACTTCTTCATTTAAATTATATATGAAACATTAAGAATTGAATTTTAATAGCGTAATCATATTTAAGTAAATCATGGGAAAATATTTATTTTCCAATATCGTGGGAAGTTCAAATTTATTTATACCATTGATGGCATATTTTGAGGTCTTAGGTACTATCTTTAATAGTCCTTATTGCAATGACAGTTTTTTAAAGCTCCATTCATAATTTTCTGCCACAATGAAACCCGAGGGTTTGCTTATAATTTGGTCCTTGGATGGGTCATTATATGCAATTGATGCTGCAATACTAGATTATTAGTCTTCACTCTACTTTCCACCCTCTCGTGGAACCCATGTGTCTGTGGTATATATTGGAGGTATTTAAAGGGGTTCTTGAGTATTCATGAAACTACGACCCATACTATGATGCCCTTAGGTTAGCATTCATATTATGAAAATCTTGGGTCTATCTTAATGTATGAAACAAGCAAATCGATTTCCCATATGCATATATCAACTTATCCATAGTTTAACAACTAATAGAAAATAGCATTATATATATATATATAATGCTATTTTCTATTAGTTGTTAAACTATGGATAAGTTGAGCTTCGTAGATATTTATTTAAATATTTTATTGGGTTAAGTTTTTCAATGAATGGTGAAGAGAGTAAGAAATATAAGACTTCTTAGAGGTAGATAATAATCTGATTGATTCTTTATTCAATTATACGCTCATGGTTCTGAGTATTAAAAGTGAAGGTTTATATTCATTTTATTAATTTAATGAATATTTTTTTAATAACTTGCACTTTCAATACTCAGAAACATAAGAGTATAATTGAAATTAAAGATCTCTTTGTAGGATTCTAATACTATTTACTATTAGACTTATGACAACATATCTTAGTTGTGACGTCATGATGTGATATTTATCTCATGAGATATCCTTTCTTAGAATTAGAATTCTTAAAATAATGAGATAAATAATAGAAAGTTTCTATTATTTATCTCATTATTTTTTCATTGAACTTTTCGATTTCATGTATATGATATACATGAAATCAAAAAGTATATACTATATCAATGATCCTGGACTCTAATTTACGGAATATGATGCTCCTTAAATACTCCTCCCGCTCCGCTTATATTATCATCAACAGAAGCAAGACCATGGAGATACCAAGGAGCCCCAAACACAGCTCCAGAAGTGATCGTAAGAGAAACGTTCGACGACTATTGGCTCTCCTCAAGAAGTATTATTATATTGCCAACCCATACCAATACATGTCATTCCTCGTTAGGACCCCTCTTTGCATTGGAACATTATCTTCATAGCCCTGAAACATGACTCGGGATACAAAATACCTGCTAACGTGATGACAGCTAACCGGACGTGCCGGAAGAATACTGGTGGCCAAAGGTTCTCTTCTGATGCTTTTTTATCCGTTTACAATAAGAATGAATGACCAATGGATATTCTAAGGGAAACTACAGACCTTCAAGACAACACTTTTTCCAGCCCAACGAGGAGGACGACCTAGAAATCCTTAGAGACGTGACCATTCCCTGACCTCAGACACGAAGCACGTCTTACTGGATAACTCTCCAGACACTCACAAGACAAATACCGTGGATGTATGAGTCATAACCTCACACCAGGCTCTTCATCTGCCCAGATCTCAACCCTTGTGACTATTACCTTGAGAGTTGCACTCACCACAACTCTGAGTTGCTCTCACCACAACTCTGAGTTGCTCCTGCAGTCATCTGTAACCATGCACATGAAAGCTGAAAAGGTATCCTGTTCCTGAGTACATTTACGTCTTATGTGAAGAAACTACTAGAAGCCTAGGAGGATTTATTAAATTAAATATGAATCTATTATTTCAATGTGTTTCTTCAGATTATAATATAATATTTTATTATTATCGAAATTGCAATAAACTAGGTCTAAATTTAGCTGCATGATGCAGTTCGTTTTCTTATGAACTCTTCTGACAGTTTATTTATAAACTATTATTTAATGATTATAATGTTTTGAATTAGTAGCTAAATTATGGGCTTAAGAATAATTTTGCAAGTAACACTTCATTTTTTTTTTCAACGACGAAGAATGACACAAATTAGTTTTTTTTCTTTTGATTATGTAAAATTATAAATCCCTTCATTTAATTAAACCGAGCTTATGAAAACATTAATTGATATATATATATATATATATATGGATCTAAGTATCTTGTACTTATATACTTTTCCCCTGCGCTATTACTTTTGTTTGGAATCTGCATCTATTTTAATGTAGCGTCACTTTGAATTGATCAAAGCTATTACACAGTAAATTTTATTGAATTAATAAGCTAATTTGGATCTACGAAACACATAAAATATAAAATAATACATAAATAAATATAATCGGTTTTTATATTTCAGATATACAGTGTCGACACTGCCTTGCAATTCTACTGTCCAACGCTGCTAAGGCTTGTGATCGTAAATTAAAGGTATGCATTGCTGTCTTCGATTTTTCTGCGGCCTGTGACCTTTTGGAAGCAGATATACTTCTGGCTAAGCTCCAATGGATGGTGGGGCCTACCAAAAAGCTGATGCTCAGCTACCCTAACAGGAAGGCGACAGCAGGTGAATTGGAACAGCCAACGATCCAATTCCCTCAACATAAAGTACGGCGTCAGACAGGGTTCTGTACTTGGCCCCCTACTTTTCATTCTTCTCACGGCTGACCTACCTGCTTACCTGAGAGTAGCTGTCAATCCAGAAGCTCAGCTTGAAGTACTGCTAGATGCCGACGATACTTCTATCGTTTCTGTAAATTCACGATAATATGTTTGATTACTATTAACGAATGTTATCCAAAATATGTGAAATGATAATGTTTCACAAAATATTTTTAATATATTTACAATTATAAAATATTCCTTGTTATTCTATTGAGCCTGTCAAAATAAGGATCATTCACCAGACCTGCTATATCAACACTATAAATATGACTCCCAATGAATTTCATAGATTTTTACTTCAACCCAAAATAAATGCTCTCATCTTATCTTAATAATTGTAGTTCTTTGAATACAAATATAACTTCATTGAATATATACTTTTTATCACATTTATTATAAACAAAATAACCTTTGTTACTCAATTGGGATTCGGTAACTACATATACCAGAGTTAAATATATATTGACGCATGGATTTCTTGGTCTCATTTTTTATTAGACGTGTGATTAGTAGAGAAGGGCGAAATAGTCCAAAATCTAGTCTAAAAAATATATTCAGTTGCTCCTGTTCTTTCCCTGCGTAAAACGTCATCAATCAGTCATCATTTACATACACAAGAAGGGAAACTCACTTAGTATCAATAAACAAAGAGAAATAATGTTTCCTTATTACTTATGAATCGAGTCATTAAGTATCGTGAAGTTATTCTGCCCTATGTGAGTCCATAACAATGTCGACGAGGATGAGATGTTGGGCAACGGACATGCCCGAGAGCCAAAATCACACCTCAAAGAACATATACCATGGATGGAGCTACTCATCCCTCCTGGACCTTACTTATCGTGTGTAGGACACCCTTCTTCCCTCCCGCGTGTGGGGGATCCATTGGTCATTCTCTTCTTTAATTAACCTGGAAGACCTCTGGAGTCCCCTCCAGGATTTCCCTTTCCCCGATGGATTCCCTGCCGTCACGTGATTGTGGACAGACGGGACGAGCAACACCTCTTTCTCTACAGAAGGATCCTTGGCAGTGGCGTTACTGATAATCCTGGAGCCCTCCTGCAAGGAGGAAAGTTAGGGTCCTTTCGTCACAGTGATGAGGCCCCCTCTCTGCTAGGGGCCTCTCGCATTGCATCACTTGCTTAGACTACAGAACGCCCCTGATCCTTGGTCTCCTCAAGGTGGCTTCCCGGTTGTGCCGGAGGACACAACAGTAAGTATTTGCCTCTGTCAATTCTAGGCCAATAATAATAGTTTGTTTCTTTTCCAAGAACCGATTCCTGATCATATCTGTTTGAGACACCATGGAACGCTTCTTCAACTTTAATACTTCTTGCAGGCCCGAGGACCACTTCATGATGATAATTCATACGTGGGAGGAAGCAACTATGCTGGCTGAGGACCGACGTTGATATAATCGTTCTTGTTGGAACCTAACTCTCCCTGGACGACATGATCACAATGACTTATCTCTCCGCCGACAGATGGCCCTCTTCGATAGAAATAAACTATATACTGAGACAGTCCCGCTGCTGGCAGATCTTCCCATCATAAAATTTAAGTTATTTGACGCAGCAATAGTTTCTTAAAGATTACATATACTTATTTAGTCTTGCGTCAGGACAATAACATTCCACATTCAAAGTATATTTTTTATTTCATAAATTATCAATTAAATGAATACTACTATACCAACTAATAAATAATGTACATATTAAGATTTAACATCATCATATTACTTTTATTTAATAATTATCAATATATAAATAATATCAAGGGTTAACGTAACAAGAAGGATTTGTCAAATTGTCTATATGCAAGGGAAGTTGTATTTTTTTAATGGAAGAAATATATTTTTGTGTAGAAGTAATTTATCAATAAATAATACAACAAAAGCCTGCTTTGGAATCTGAACAACTGTTTGGCACTGCAACAGTAACCCTGGCACAGTAAGGCCTCACTATCCTCATTTTTCCTCGAAACAGCCTCGCTATGCTCATATTTTATTCTTGAAACGGCTTCACTATGCTCTTTTTTTTAAACAGCCTCCAAGTAAAAGTGACGTCATAGGTGATCAATGACGTTACAATGAAGCAGTGCCGTAACCAGAAAAAAATAAGTAGGTGGGCATTTTATTTTTAAAGGGGGGCATTTTAATAATAGTGGTAAAGTAGTATATTACGGTTCAATCTGGACTGGGGGGGGGGGGGGCATTGCCCCCTAATGCCCCCCCGTGGTTATGGCACTGCAATGAAAAATACAACCCGCACAGGAGGATTTGCAGCACGCTCTTACTTTGATTTCAACAGCTGAAGTTTTTTTAAATATTTTTTGTATGTCAACTGCTAAGATAATACCATACTTCAAAGAATATTCTTCAGCAGTACAGTAAATTGTCGAGAATGCCTCTTTGCGCCGCATTTAATTGCAAATATAAGTCCGAGGATACCAGAAAACATTAGTTTCCCAAGGATGAATCGCTTGCACGGTAAATTTATCAATTATTTTTCATCTTCTATTTCATTGTCCTATATTATAACTTATATTTTCTCATTATTTTATTAAGAGAGTAGGTACGGAACATGGGCAAGGCAAACTTTCGACATAATAAAGCATCTGTGTTATGTTCGAATCATTTTGAAACACAATGACAATATATCTTCCGATTCAAAGCGCCTTCACCTTAAAAAAGATGCACTTTCTACAATATTCCAAGGAATTCCGGATCATACAAGGAAATATATACAGCGACAGAGTTCCAAACGTCCTCCATCCAAATAAAGATAATTTTTTGAACCAATACTAAAATAAATTTATTCAGAATTTTTTTTTAATCGATCTTATTTAAGATGAAATTAAATTTCTATCGATCTTATTTAACAACAAGAGTTTATTTAAATTAGGTTTGGTGATTTGGCAAAATATGTTGCGAAACTTTCAGTTTATGGTGCAAAAATGTTAGAAAAAACTTAAATCCTTTCTCTAACAATGATAATTTTTTAGATTTGATGAATGGGAAAATAGAATGGCTGAAAGAAAATCTAAGAGGGAAAAGGAGGAACATAAAAAACAAGAATTGCAGCAAAATAGTCAAAAGAATATCCTCTTAGATCATTATTCTTTTGATGACGTGGATATTCTCAAAAGAAAATACATCGAAAAGTCGGAAAGAGTGGAGTATCTGGAAAAAAAGCTTAAGATCGAAAAAGTCAGATTATAATAGAAAGACAAATGTAAGTCAGTTGTTTTGTATCATTAATAGCTTTAAAAATCATGTCAGAAAATAAAATATAGAAATATATATGAACATCTCATTAAACCATCGTTTAGTTTATATAATAACAGGTAAAAAAGATAATATAAAAAAGATAATCATTCCAATAAAATATAGGGATAATTTAAATAAATAAAAAACTTCATAGAACGACTAATAAGAAAATTAAAGAAAAGACTATGTAAAATCAACCTTTTTAACTTCCGAAATTAGCTCATTGACATTGGGAAATTGAAAACGAACTAATTCTGCAACACAATGAATTCCATGTGCCAAGCAAGTGACGTGAATCATCTCTGGGAATGATGTCTTCAGAGACTTGGCAGCCTTAACACAATACGCAGCTCCATCAGTGACCAGTAGCTTAAAGCGTGATGGACTAAAATGTTCTCCCAAGACATTTTGAAGATTATCCACAACAGTCGTCACAATAGTTTTGCTGTTCGCTTCTTTGATATCCACGACGTTAATGAGGTAGGGACGGCTATCGAAACGACCATCCAGAGGACCAATAAGCACGGCTGTCATGGAACGCCCTTTGGGATCCTTGCTCTCGTCTAGGAGAAGAAACAAATCTTCGTCTTTTATCTTCTCCTTGATATTATCGATGACATGCTGGCTCTCTTTTTCAATAATTTTGGTTATAACCCTTTGAGATGGAATAATTTTCTCCGTATGCTCCTCCATAAATTGAATAAATGCAGGATTTTCTATTTTAGTCACGGGTATGTTGCATGCAGCTAACATTCTGGCCAAACCAATGTTGAATGATGATTGACCTGAACAGTCCGTCGTTATATTGGAATTTTGTTCTCTAAGAAGAAGTCTTTTTTGATGTCTAGACATGTTGGATTCGTCGTTTATAAAGAATTGCCAAATTACAAACTTGACATTTTAAGATGTTCTTCGTTTGTTCGTAATTCCAAATATCCAAGCCTCCATGTTCTTCAATCCACAAGGCAGGGTTTTTGTTCGGCATAATGATGATATATTTGCTTGTCACGTACAACTATTATAAGTAACAATTGGAACTTCACAAAATACTCAGATAAGGAAAAATAAAAAAGATTCTTATTACGTACGTAAACAAACTCCTTAGCGACAAGGGTACCATACAAAAAATCATAGCTTGTTTAGCTACGGCTTATTTCGCCCTTCTCTAGTGATTAGAATATGGACTATTGATAATTAAAATAAACTTTATATTGAACGAGTATAAATAATTATTCATATTTATAGATGAAAATAATATGTAATGTTTTTTTAAGAACAATGCGAAAGCAAATAGCCGTGGAATCATTAGATTAATTCAACTCAGCTCACAGGCCTAGTAGAATTGAGTAATGATTCTGAACTTATTTCATTTATCGAATATTCGGAAATTCGGTCATATAGCTTTTTGTCTATTTTAATCCATCTATTTTAATAAGCACACAAATTTCAACATTTTTTAGGCCTATTGTGTCAATACTTATCATATATTTTCTTCTTTCAGACTAAAATGAGTTACAAAAAGTTGGTTTACCTTCTCATTTCGCTCTGAGCTTTGAAGAGCGTTGTGAAATCCCTCGAGGCTATTATTTTTTTCGAATAAGACCTCTTTTTGTTCTGGGATACACATTCCAAAGGGAGCTCGGGAATGTAGGAGCCACCCTTCGACGTCTCCAGGTAAACGACCGTGTCCTTCGGCGAAGATGATCAGAGAGGTCCGTAATTGAGAATTGGACGAAGGATCCTTTGAATGAAATGCAGGGTTTTCTGAAGAATTAAATAACGGTGAGAACTCATAAATGAGGGTTCAGAAAATGTTGACCTTGAACACGTTTGTTTGTAAACAATATAAAAATAATAAAATTTATCTGCACAATTTCGTGGCACAGTTAATCATTCGGATATGTCACGTTTAATATAATATTTATTTTTTTAAAGTATTTTTATTAACACAAATATATATTCCTTATATTTACTTATTTTTTGTTATTAGCATTTAAAACACAACATAAATATTTTTTCTATTTTGCAGGAATTAACTCTTATCTCGGTTAGAAGACTGCTCCATAATGTCAAGGATAACTGGCCTTGGTGTAGGATTTTCATTGGCGAAAACCATATTTTGATACCATCTACGATACGAAGGCCTCTATAATCATTTACCACATGGATCGTCAAGAAAACTGCTCGGCATCACTTAGGGGCACTGCTGAATTTATGGGATCTCTACTCAATAATAAGGTCCTTCGAATATAACCCTCTGACTAGCTTTATCAAAAGAAATGTGAACAATGAGTAACTCATTGTCAAGTCGAGTCTAAAACGATTTGTTTATTATTTTTAAGTCTCAACCAAAACATCTATTTAGTTAACCTTATCTTTTTTTGGCTACTTCCTGTCTATAGATATATCATTGAATCGTCATTAAACAGTAGATAAGGATATGTTGTATTTTAGATGTATAAAACCAGCTGTGTGATGTTTTAATGTTCTTAATTTTAATAAATATATTCACGTTGACATACATATGTTTATGAATCTTTGGATTGCTTGAAATATATCGATACAAGTATAACTTCATAATTTAGATCTTTTATTCAAACTGCACATCGATTTGTATATTAAAGTTTGGGAGTTACCGAATGTACTCCAAGTTAAATAAATAGGTATCAGTACCAAGTCACATATATCATGCAAGTTTGTGACCTAAAAGTATAAAATATATAATTAGAAATTCACTGATATATATATAGCACTAATATTAGATAAAATTTGCAGTGCGTCCTCAAACATTGAACTGGGAGGCATAATATATTTTCTGATAATAATTTTAAGCCCACCTTGCTGAATAAAAATTACATTAAGAGGACTTCTGAAAATAAGTCCCAGAATGCAAGGAGAAAAATATATCTCCATAGGTGCGAAGTTCTTTCTCGAACATTTGACAACAGCAGGCTATAATTAGCACATGAAAATGAGAGTGGTTCTTTGTAAGGATATTTCTACACTGTTATCTCATCCGGCTCTATTGCTACATATCCCGTTAACATTCTTGCTGAGACTACCCCACAAATGGAGGATGAAAAATGTATTTCCGTTTGTATGCTAATTTAACTTTTGAAATTTCATAGATTTTCGAAACCAGTAGGCTATCACTAGCGGATGATATGAGTGATGTTCTACGTAAGGGGTATTTTAATGTGTCCATGGGTTAGGCCCGGCGGGATGGGCAGGCCTGAGGGGGCCAGGCCCGCCCACCCACTGAGTGACGTGTGTCCGATTTTTATGAATGTGCCAACTGTGCCCCCCCCATAAAAACTGTAGGGCCCCCCAAAAAAGCCTAGGCCTGCCATGGGTGCGTACTATATTACTGCATATTCCGTTAACTTTCTTGCTGGGACTACCCTTCGGATTATAGGAGAAAAATTATTTCTTGTGGAATTAAATAAGGGTTAATCTTAATATACACATGAAATGAGTGTGATACCACGTAGATGATATTTGAATCTATCCACTCATCAGGCTTTTATTGCTGTATATTCGGTTATCACAGGAACATGAAATACACGTGGTTGTGCATAAGGCTTACTCTAAATATTTCCATTGATTCGGGCTTTGTTGATGCATATCCCGTTAACTTCCTTGCTGTGACACGCCCGAGAATAAAGAGAGAAAAATGTATTTCCTTTGGTTTGTGATTTTTTTCACGAGCATTCATGGGTTTTCGGGGACACTAATGTGCCAGGACAACAGGCAAATATGAGCACATGAAATGAGTGCGTTTTTACGTAAGGGATAATCATAATCTGTCCACTCGTCAGGCTTTCATTGCTGCATATCCAGTAAACTTTCTTGCTGGGACACACCCAAGAATAAAAGGATAAAATATATTTAATTTTGTGTGCATTTTTTATGAAAATTCATTGGTTTTCATAGACGCACAAGACGGCAGCAGACTATTTAAGTGCATGAAATGAGTACGGGGGCATCTTAATCTGTCCATTGATTCGTGTTATATGGATGCATATCCCGTTGATTTTATTTATGTAAAAATCCTGGTGATACAAGAAGAAAAAAATATTTCAGTAAGTGTGTTATTCTTTTCAGGAGCATTCATTGATTTTCGTGAGTAACAGTATCAGGTTAATATTAGCGCATGAAATGAGTGATGTTTTACGTCATGGGGAATCCTAATTTGTTCACTCCTCGGGCTTTTATTGCTAATATCCTGTTAACTTTCAAACTTGGAATAGCCCTCGAAAAGGTTTGTTGACGAGATCAATCATTCTTTGCCTCCAGCCAAGCCTTCCAAGGTTTCCGTGAGAGATCAGCAATAAAGACCTAAACTGATTTTTTTTCTCAATTGCGTAATATATATTTTATTAATTATACTAGTTGCATCTTATCAAATAACTATTCTATGATCATTAGGATTGTTCTTATTTTTCAAATGTTTGAAATGTTAGCAACAAAGTGGATTTTCTGTTTCTTGGTGATAAAAGAAGACGACATACAAAGTTTGAACAAAATCGGTCAACATTACGAGGTCGCGCAACGAGGTCAAAGTTTTAAAAATTTAGTAAAAATATAGTTTTTCGCAAATTTCTTCAAAATGGTGGACGTTACAGACTTCAATAATAATTATTAATTTAAAGGAAATCTAATTTACTACCAGACGTATGTTTGATGTTTTTTAATAAAACAAAGTTTTCAGTAAAAACAAAGAAAAAAATGGTGTGTGTAATGATAGCTTATTTCATAGTTTTTTTGTATCAATTAACTTCACTCGCCTGTAGAAGATGACTTGTTCGCTTCAGAGTAAAATAGTATTTTTAAATTTAGTAAAACTTTAGATGATAAATCCAAAAATGACCTTGGTTGCATTCTATCAATTCAGAATTCAGTACAATCTGAGTTTACATCATATGATTCAGAGCCTGTAATGACCTATAAGAAATCGTTTATGAAAAAATAAATAATGTGTTTCTTAAATTTGCGTCAAGGTATCCTCTCAAAATTTTACTTTGTCTCTGACGCATTTATAATCCATTATATGCGTCATTTTGTTCGCGAAATATGCTTTTTTAATGTACATATAACTCTCTACTTATTAAATTGACATGGTTTAGTATACCAAAATATTAAAGCTGGTTTACCAAGCTTTCATTTGATATGTTTGGTGTTCTAAAAATCGCTATACTTTAAGAGATATGCAAATACCTTTTTGCACGTACTCTCCCCAAAAAATTGATCTTTTGATATGAGAATATACAATTACCACTTGGTAACTGCTGTTACTGTTAGCTGGATAGAAAGAGAAAGAGAAGGGAGAGAGTATTTTGCCTCACTTTAAATGATGTGATTATAATGTCGCTGCATTCTAAAATATAAAATAATTCAACTCATTTATAATATTTTGAGATCATGTGAAATGTATACTCACAATTTTTAGAGTGTAATCCATTCCTTCCTACCATCCAAAATCTTTAATGTTTTACCTAAGAAAATGCCTGCATCTCGTGATATTTATTGCCATAATTATGGTTTATGATTCTAAGGAATATAGAATCAACAAGCTGTACTAATACATACAACATATTCATCTGTAGCATTGACTGTAGTCAATAGCCCTACTTGCTATATAAGTGCTTAATATTTAAATTGAATAAAACCACTAATTAGATACCACACAAACGCATGTTATAATATATTATATACCTTTATAATATATTCATTTAAAAAAGCTACTGAAAATATTTTACTAATTGTTGAGTTTTAAAAGTGTAAAGAACTATTATCAAAAACTAAAATTATTTTTGACAATTACTCACTCAATTTAGATGAAAAAAGTGTTTGTCTTCATTCTCCTTTTCTATATCAGGTTATTTCATTATGATCCCTTTTTTCTAGGTCGTATTTTTTTCGGCCATTCCTTCATAACATTGATATTGGGTCAATGGACTTCGGAGGACAATATTTTGCACTCAAGGCTTCTTTATGAAGCAAAACTTTTTGTTTTTAATTAAATATATATGTATCTTGCCATTCAAAAGAGTTACCAGAACATAAAATATTTTGAACAATATTCGCTGAAAATCTAAAAAATACGTTCAGTGTTCCTTTTTAAATACTCGATTCCCGATTAAGTGAATAAATCAAATGCCCAATAAGACTGGCCTTTGTAGGCACTTATTTTTTTAAGTTTTTTGTATTAAAAACTTTCTGTCACTTTGATGGTTTAGGAAGAAAACAACTGGCTAGTTTGGCGCATATACATTATATTATTTGAATGACGCCTCCCCAGCCGAGCTGGCTGCCCTGCATCAACACCTTGCTGCAATGGAAAGAAAGAAAACCCCCTTCAAATTAGAGATGAACTAAAATGTGTTTAAAATATTCGGATCTCTTATTCACTAAAAATATTCGTTAGCGTTCATTTAGTTAATTAGAAAAGGGCACATTAAGGAATGAATCCTTATGTTCACTTGAGCTATTGATGAGGGAGATTCAAAACATTTTACTTAAACAAATTGACTATGTTTTAAAATAATTCAAATAATTATTTTTACTCCTTACATATTTGTTTATTTCAAACGGATCGCTCATGTCTAAGGACACATCACTATTTCACAGGTTCAGCTTAAAGTTCATGATGATAACAAATCAGTCGTAAATAAACACAGTCTTAATATTTTAACCATAGAGATAGAGATCTCTATATCTCTACGGATATTATAACCCTGCTCGGAGATACTGATCTTTTTATCAAGTATTCTAAGGTCAAGGCAACGACTTACATGGACTCAGGTATTTATTTGTTGGTTTCTATCATGTGTTATTATTTCTTATTTTGGAGGATTTTGATTTTTAATATCCCTAGAATTGCGTGATTCAATTAACCATAATTATTTTTTTCATATGGATCAAAAGAAGCTGATTTGTCGCTTTGAGTAATATTAATTGTTCCCTACAATGATATGGAAGGAAATGGAATACAATCCATTCGTTGAATTGGTGCCTGGAACTCCCTCCGCCCAGGAATACGACAGGCTTCTTGCCAATGAATTGTAAATTATTTTTTGGTAGACTTCATTCTGTGCCTTCTCATCATCACGACGAGGAATGCGATGTAGATGAGGTCTTCAAAATTGTATGTAAGGGCTATTTTATTTGTAACGTTTATTTTCAAAAAGAGCACAATAGAAGAACACAGTAATCTCGTTCTTGCGTTAGTGTATCCATATATAATAACTTAATGGGTCCTTATTAGAATAATTTATCGATACGAAAAATGATTCAATTCGTGAGTAACAGAACAAATATCTTAAGTCTAAGAATTACTTTACCATTCTTTCTTTTGATAGTATCATTATAAGAAAATCTAAATAGTTTTACGGCTGGGGCTTTCATTTTCTTTAACATATTTGATAGTAACGGATTTTTACGACTTTTTTTTGCTTTATTTTGTACTTCCTCCTTTTATATATCATATATGGTATGTATGACATTTTTTTGTAAATTTAATGGTGCATATAAAAACATCCCCGATTGTGTATTACTGCTATAAGGCTTATTCATATCTTCACAGGTGGAACTCAATTGATCCATATTGGCAAAAAAATATCAGTGTTCCACAATTATGCCCGTTTTGAGATGTCAATGTACATCATAGGCAAGTCTGACATTATAATTTTATTGAACTTGCCTGAGAAAGCAATGAGGACAAAGGAAATATTGTTTAGCCATTGTCTTATCCTTATTCTTTATTTTTCAGATTTGAAAGACCTTATTTTTTGCCGTAGTGCCTATAAATTCAGAATTCGGCTTGACAGCCAATAAACCGTTGATTTTAACTCTTATTAATCTTATGATAATAAAAAAGATTGAAATTGTTTTTGATATTTTTATTCTTCGTTATTCGCTTTTTTGTGTGGATATGTAAGGTTTTGGGAGGAGATTAAATAGACAATTGAATATGAGCAGCATGAACTTAAAAGCTAATGAATGATTCCGTTATCAACTATGTGATAAACTTACTTATAGAACTATTCAAATTTCTTTTAATTATAATAGGTATAATAAAAAACCCTGATAAAGTAGTTATTAGTAACACTGACATGTATAACTTAGTAAGATTCTAGACAAATCAAATCATAACACTTTGTAAATACTAGAGCCGGAAATATTCTCATAGTTTTCAATACAGGGGTTTAGCGATAAATCCGGAATCAGAAAAAGTGGAATATTTTATATAATTATAAGGTGTATCTCCTGCCCTAGGCCACCTTGTTCATCCAGGGCACCATCACGTCACTCAGCACCACCAGGTAGACTTCTTGGTTGATCATGAGGCCCACGGAGAAGAAGTGAGGGCCATCACGTCCCCGTCGTAGGAGATCACGCCCAGGACCATGACTGAGGCTGGGTTCTTGGACTTGAAGACCATGGGCACGCCCTCAGGGTCCTGACAGATCCACCTGGTGTTCTGCCTGTTGTGAGTGCGGTCCAGGTTGAACAGCTTCTCATCTGAGAATAATCTCAGGGAAGGGCTGGAAGAAGACTTGATGGAGTTGAGCATGCCCTGGCCACCCTGGCGTCCTTCTGTTTCTCAGTGAGGAGATGTCTCACCCTGAGGGTGTAGCTCTTGTACCCCAGGTCCTCCCTGACGGCCTTGGAGATGGTGTAGATGCTCACGTCCCTGGCGGAGACCAACTTCGTCATGGGGGTGCCTGGGTTGTTCTTGATGGACCTGTTCAACCCAGCCAGGAACCTGGGAGACCTAATCCTGTCACTCTTGGGGTTGTGGACCTTCCTGCTGTACTCCCTGGTGGCCTTAAACCTCTTTATGATGTCATAGACGGTGGACTTGGGGTAGTGGAGGAGCTTGATGATGTCCTGGGCACCGTGGCCCGCTTGGAAGAGCTCGAGGACGGCATCACATTTCCTCTGTTTCATGGTGAGGGATTGTTTTTTTAAATATTTTTTTCTTAAAACTTGGAAGAAAAGAGTCTGGACTCTTCCAACCTAGTTCAAATTAATTAAATTAAGCACTGGAAGAGGTGAAAAAAAGGACCTTAAAAGTGGCTCCGGATTTATCGTTAAACCCCTGTATATTACGAACTATGCATATATTTATTTATATTCTCGTTAAAATACGGTATAACACAAATATTCCTTTTACTTTTGTCGCTCGGTACTTTCAAGACGGTGTTACCGGTGTGTGCGCGTGTAAGAAGTCTCATGCTGGATATAACAGAATGTCACCTTACCTTAAGTGGCGTTCCTAACAAAAATAAACTTCCTGATGAAGTGCTTATTCTTATTGACAGTGATCTCAATTTCACCTCTGGGAAGCCTATTACATAGTGAACTAAAAATATTGTTTTGAGGCAATTTTTGGCAAATTTCGAATATTGTTATCGGAAGGTAACCATAGTCTTGGTGGAACTGTGTGATGGTCCTGGTATAGAACTTGACAAAATACAAGTCCTTCACGTCCTTAGATGACATGATCTTCTCTGTCGTTGAGAATGATTTTTTTTTCGCGGGATCAATTGCTACGGATTATTGACCTTACTAAACCTCTTCAATGACAGGCCATTTTTCATCACGTTCATCGTAATGTCTTCTGCGATTTAAATCTTCCTGATCAACACTTCTCTTGATGGACCTCATCGTTGATATTCTATCACTGATGAGGTCGTCAGTGGCCTTTTTGTGGATCCTCCAGGCAAAATTGTCGGTTTCCATGTGAACGCCCGCTACCTTGAGTATGCTCATCTTCTTTGTTTGCCGAACTCAATCCATACAACAATAGTTCTCTAATACTTATTTGTTTTTAAAGAAAGAGACAAAATGAAAAAATATTTTTTTTTCAAGCCTCGTGATTATATATTAGACAAATGTTTTCTTTCGGGTACCTAATAAATGGGAGGGGGGGGGGGGGCATTACAAACAATCAAATTGGTCGTTGCCCTACTGATATATACATATATATATTCATTTTTTTTTCATTCGTAATCAAATAATTACTCTTTTATAAAATACTTTTTGCTTCACAAAATACCAATTACTTTTGGTTTTTCAAACATTTTTAAAATCCAGACACTTGAATATGTCCTAACAAAAACAAATCATGCTTTTTTCTGCTCTTCAAGTCGAAATGTAGCAACATATCAATATAAATTTAGTTTGCGTTATAAAAATTCATCTTTAAGGCTGAAAATGCATTATTCTAAATATTTCATATTGAATTACGATGTGTATTTATAGACTCGGTTTTATTAAAATATTTGTTTTATATTGACTCATTTCGTACAAAAATATATATTAAATATTCATTTTTCTAATAATATTTTTTCCCAAATAATTTAAGTTACTCCTAATAATCTATGAATTTTGAATAATTTCTTTGTAATGATCAATTTGTCTCTTTTCAGGCTCTCACGTAATAACTTCTTCAAAGTGATGAAATATTGTATACCTACGTCGACCATGAAATTAAACTTAACTACTTAAAATAGGTAAAGTATTATATAAAGCTTCATTCTGAATGGGTATTTCTTCGCCATCTACTTGGCTAAAAAAACTATGTGTTCGTGACCAAATGATACAATCTTACTAATGCAGCATTTTATATTGAATGGAAAGTATATCATCATGCTTGTCATAATTTATTTTTTAATATGAAGAGTTCTGAAAAGCTACTCAGAAATCCTAGGAAAATATACATTTTTCTTGTATTTATAAAATAGTTTCATAATGATATCTCCATTCTACTTTTTTTTGTTGTGCCCCAACGAACATATTGATTTTATTCATAATTTACTTTTACTCTGTCCTTGTGGAAAAGTCATCTGCCTTAAAATAATCCTTTACAAAGATAAATATATAAAACGTGACATAATCTAATTAGTTAAGGCTTGTTAGCATTTGTTAGTTGTAAGCTCATTCAACGATAACAACCTATTTATAAGCTCTCATCAATTTTTTTAGTATGATATATAACTTTTTTTACCTTTATGGTATGTTTATTATTTTATTAACTCAGCCACACTTCACCAGCAAATACATTTTTCAATTGAGCAATAAAGATTAATTTAAGTATAAAACACTCTTATTTTCGGGCAACTCCCTTAATTGAGTAATTGATACAGATTTTTATAAATTAATACCCATTGAATTCAAATCAGATATCAGTGTTTGCCCTGGGAATCCAGATTTTTTAAATTTATCAACTTCTTTAAAATTACAATTTTATTTAATGCATTCATTTTAACATCTGAAATGTTTTTCTTCTTCTTAATTTGCTGGTCTGGAAATGTTATATATGCCTTTTTTTGTACCGAGGTACAACTTTATTTATATAATAGTATATCATATAATATTAACAAAAATACATTAAAACGGCGTGTATATTGTATAATATATTGTTAACAAACAATATAATCAATCAGAGAAGTAAAATTTTATGTAAAGGAACTCGAGTATGTTTAATTTTATACATATAATATTGAATTTTAGAGGTAATAAAATTAATTCTTCTTAGTACGCTCCAGTATAAAAGTAAATAAAATCTTTATTCCGCAATTGTATATTTAAAAAATCATCCATTAATAATTTTATATACGATTTTGCATGATCTAAATAAAGTGTTTCAATTGAATGCTCATAAATCAGAATATTTCATTTTAATGACAAAAAGTGATGTCGAGCCAAAACGTATTGTTGCAAAACTATATGTATCAAGATTTTTTGTATAACTTTATTTATTCAGAGAAATTACACATAATGTAATGTATAAATACACATTGTAGTAAGATTTAGTACTATTTTATAGAAATATATTTATGTTTAATTTATTTTTGTTCATGTAACTAGATTTACTTATTTTAATTAGTGTATTTAATTGTTTGACAATTGATATACAATTTTTGTACTTAATCATTTCTATACCTATAGGTGAAATAATATATTTTCTAACGATCGTTCAATATCATGGCTTTAAGAAGAAATAAAAATTATCCGAATTCATTTTTATAACATTTATGGACACTAGACCTTTCTTCAAGATCGCCAAAATCTAATTTGCGGTACATGCTTAATAATCATACTTAGGGATTCTATTCTAGAAATTAATATTAAAAATTGAAACATTTTAGTATTGCGACAATACGCTTTCACTCAACAAAGCATTCCATATTTGTCATTATAATTTAGTTTTATTTTACTGGCTTTAATGAGTTAGTGGCATTTGTGCTGATTGAGTGATGTCATTCAACATATTTGATTATTATAGATATGAAGTCTCCCTCTCCCTTGAGTTCTTTCTGTTACTGTCTTTCCCCCAACAATGAGGAGCTAACACATACTCCGATATTCAGCACTATCAGACGTGACTTCGTCACTCTTTGATTTCCGTAAAATCCTAATAACTCATAAAATATTTCATTTCTTAGGCCATATATTTATATAAATCAGGAAACGACCGGGACACTTTTTTTCGTCAGGACCCGGGCCGGGACTTTAATATATTTTTGTTCCTTCCTCATTCTGAAAGTGACGACTGTTTTTTTAGAAAATAATTTTCCTATAATTTTTTTTAACATAAAAAAAATCTAAAAAAGTGATAACGTTTTTTTAGAAGAGTTTTTTTTTAAATATTATTTTCTAAAAAAATGTCGTCATTTTCAAAATGATGGACGAACGAGAGTATTAAAGTCACTGTCCGGTGATTTTTAGACACCGGGCCGGGACGTTAAAAAAACAGCCGGGTATCCTGTCGTTTCCTGATATATATACATATACTAAGTTAATATTCTTAAGATTCCAAATAAGTTTTTGGCGACAAAATACTCCTAGCGATTCTTTGTAACGACTTGATATTTTTTAAAATTTGAACTCTCACTCTATTTTAAGATCTTTATGTGCTATCTTTTCCCCAACACTGAAGATCCTGCAAATACCCTGATATTTAGCGCTACCTTAAGCGACTTTTATTTTTTGATGTCCTCTAAATAAATAGTTCGGATAACTCATAAAAAGTCTCTGGGTGGGGAGGGAAGACAATAATCATGTTTAAAATTTCAAAACACTAACCAGTTTTTTCTTATCCTTAACATTGAAATAAAATATGTGATATGCTAAAAAATTTGAGCCTTATTTTCCCTCTACAAGTAAAACTTATCATCAATAATTTATAGACGACAACTCTCTTTATTATATGGATGGCGTAATTGAATATATTCGTCTTATGAAATGTTTTATTTTGTAGACGTTATGTAATTTACGTAATAAAATGGCATAGAAATTATATTTTCTACCTGTGTATTTTTCAACTAAAATCTATTTAAATTTTTTGTATTTAGTATGAAAATATAGAGATTTTGTGCTGGTACAATGAATGTTGATTTTTATCAATAAATATATATGATAACTCATGATTAACACTAACAACACAATAAATTTTACTCCAAAAGTAACTCTGTATCTTGTTTATATATGGGTCATTTAAAAAAAAATAATAATTTTTATATACATATTATTATGCCCTATAAATATCGACAAGCTACCGAGCACCAAAGTTCTCAGTTGTTTTTGGACAGTCCGACTCAGGCCCAGTTACAAAAAAAAATCATCGTGCACTGGGCCGTTTTGACCATATCAATACTGATGTTTTTTAAATATTTTTTCCATATCGATATAGTAAATATGTGTCCGGCTTTCTTGGGCTGTCCGGTCTAGCTAAAAAATGCAGTTCGGTCGGGTATATACATATAGACTTTGTAACGTATAATAGGCCCTCATAAAGAGTTATATTTAGGTTTTGCTTTCTGATAGAATGGATCATGGCCGATTTAATTTTTGGGGTGGGGTGGGGGATTTATTTCATGATAGGTAGCAACTCCATCAACAAAATATCCTTTAAATGACCCAATGCACTATCCCTGAAGTAGGTGCAATCATTTACCAGTTTTTTTTTGTCATTTATCCCCTTTATCATTTATCTCTGGGCCTTATTTTATAAAAAAGAAGATATGCACCAGTCGGACATATCGTAGGATTTTTATACATTTTCTCTCTTTTTCAGTTTTTGGAAACTTTTAAAATTTGAATAATTAATTGTCCCTTTATTTGCCATTTTACATTCTAGATGAAATTATGATATAGTAAATTCGTTTCTCTTCTTCTTTTATTCACTAAAAGTGAAGCAACAGCATATATTCAACATATTACAACATTTTATACCCTGAATGCCATCATTTAATTAATAATAATTATTGCATCATCTTTCTTGAATGACATGATGCTCTATACTTGCAAATTTTATGAACCGTTTATTGCCATACTGCTTCATAAAGTTTCTCAATAAAAATTGATCTCACCCCAAATGTAACACATCCTGTGAGCAATAGTCACTTAATAAAGATGAATGCTTCTTTTCTGACGTAAACTTTTTTTGCTATTACGAGAGCAACTTCGAATACAGTTAATACATAGAGCAAATTCAATGTTTGATGTAGCTACGGGTAAATATGCAGGGATAACAGTATCATAGTTCTCGCAGACTTATCAATGAATATCATTTTTTGAGTTGAAAACTCATTTTTCAAATATATATAAAAAACGTCACTTTTTCCAGGCTTGTGAGCGATCAGGAAAAAAATAGCGATCAGAAATTCTTTGCGATATAACGATCAGAGATTTTTCCGATCAGCGATCCGATCAATTTAATTGCGATCAACAAAAAAATTACCTATGTAATACTAGTTGTAACAATTTTTTTAATGTATATACAGTCAAACCTTTATAAGTATTCATCTTTATATGGCAATTCAAAGCACCCACCAAAATTTACCCCCAGATAAATTAAGTATAATACCGATATAAACATACCTTTTTAAATGAGCAATTGACACACCATGTTTAACAATTTTCTTTATTTACAATATCCGACTATATCAAAAATTAGGTACAAATAGAAAAAATATAAAGTTTGCACAGATAATTTTTCATTTGCCTCTTTATTAGACATAAGTAAAAGTTGCTTCTCAAAATTTTTCGTCCCCCTTTCTCTGTCTAGTCCTCCTCAGAATCCGCTTGGCCTTGGAGAATAAACGTTCGCTGCTTGAACTACTGGGAAGCACGACAGTTATTTATGAAAGACCTTTTTCACCCTCCGGTAGGCTAATATCATGTCCAGCCCTTCCGAGTCATCAGCCAAGTACCGCTCTACTTCTTGTTTAGCTGTGTCAACCTTTTTACCATAACAGGACAATCACCCCCTGGACTAGCACCCCCCGTGCCAATCACCCCCCGTTAGTAATATTTTTTATCTCTTAAAGTCCACTTATGAAGTTAAATATGCCCGGGGGGTGTTAGTCCAGGGGGTGATTGTTGGGGGGTGCTAGTCCGGGGGGTGATTGCCCTAGAATCCCTTTTTACGACGTTTAGAAAAAAATACATTCTTGCTCAACGTCTTGAGACAGCTGGCTGGATAACTGGTCATCAAACGAGGCAGTCTCTTCAAGAAGAAATCTTTTGGCTCTTTGTTGAATTTCTTCATTGAGAAATGTAACTTTGAATTTAGGGAGATAAGCTAAAGAAGGTCGTAGATTGATTACTTTTATTCCAAGGTTTCTGTAGGATATTTTAATCCTTTTTCAGTTTCAAGAGATGCCAGAATAAATGTTTCCCATAGCCTATGAGCTCCAAAACAACGACTTCTCCATAGGCGTCTGTCTGTATATTTTAGGACACAAATATCAGAATGATTGTTTCTCATAGCCTATGAGTTCCAACACTCTGGTTCCACAATTGACATATGTCTGCATATTTTAAGACAGGAGATGCCAGAATAAATGTTTCTCAAAGCCTATGAGCTCCAAAACAATGACTTCTCCATAGACGCATGTCTGTATATTTTAGGACAAAAAATATATCAGGATAGCACAAACTGGCTTTTTCCATTAGTGGCTCTCAGTATTTTGTGTTTTAGTAAACAAATATTAGTCGTGGGAATGGTTTTTGGTCAATGTGACTGCTAGTTAAGTTTTAAGAAATGTAGGGTTTGTCTCAAAAATCCTTATTACAAACATTTTTTCTTTTTTATTTATTTTATTCAAATTGATCGGATCGCTATTTTTTAGTGATTTTCTTACGATCAAAAGATATAAAGATCAGGACCTTTTGCGATACTCCGATCAGCGATCAAATATCGCTATTGATCGCCGATCAGAAAAAACTCCGATCAACAAGCCTGCTTTTTTCACAAAACTCTTTTCCAAAAAAAAACGTCATCACTACTTCTTAAATATTCGAACGCTGGTTAAATCTCACTCCGAACTCACTTCAAAACTTGAGGGCTCTGTATATATATTTAGATGGTAGAACAGTATGAGGTTTTCAAATACTCATTTCAACTCTAGTTATAGTTAAATAACATTTTTTATTTAAAATAGAACAATATTATTTATGCTCTTAAACTTTAGTGTCTGTCCCTTTACGTCATCAGTACGGTCGAAATGTGGACTCAATTACCATCTACTCCTTGGGATAGCTAAAAAGCAATTTTTGCAGGACTCAGCTGATATTGATCATAACTTACACGCAACCTATTCATATGCATAAACATTAACAAAGAGATATTGAGGGGGGACGTCAAGTCAACAATAATAAAATAAGAGAGCCTCCAATGATCTGAGTCGAGAATCTGTGTATTCAATCTTTGCAATCTGGCCGAATGAAGGCAAAACATCTATACTGCGTGATGTTATCCAAGGTTTGTATAATACAGACCTTGATGTTATCCCTCACTCTTTGTTGATGTTCATCATAGATATAAATATATAGAGAGCTGATTCCCTTCAATAGCAGAGAAACAGTGTTCTATTGTTTCTGTGTGTCCACTATAAACAAAGTAATTGATACTACGTCATCGTAAGCTGATCATAGAGATATAAACATAACACAATGACGTATTCTCTTCCCTCCAATAACAGAGAAACATCGTTCAGCTATATTCTTGACACAATGACGTATTTCTCTGACGAGTCCAATAAGTTTTCTATATCTTTATATCTCTATGATCTTCATGCATATGAATAGGTTGGGTGTAATTTATGATCAATATCAACTGAGTCCTGCCAAAATCGCTCTTTAACTATCCCGTGGAGCAATAAATGAGTCCTTTTTTGCCTTTTGACTCCATGTGGAGTAGCTTCCATTAACTTCGTCTTTTGTGCATCTTTTTTTTCTCCTCTTTCTCACTTGTCTGCTTTCAGATAATCTAGATAGGAATCTATTAAGCATTTCAAAGATCATCTTCCGGTTTTTAACATTCTTTTAGATAACTGATCTGAGTACCTACGTATAATCTTTTAGCATAATATTTTATCAGTATCTCTGGGGCTTCCTTTCAGTCCACTTCTCATCCGTGGAACTGTTTTCTCTTCATTGCTCTAGAGGGTTTGCTTCGTCTAGGGATACAATAACCCCATTTTATTATCAGGTATGAGCCTTTATTAAACATAATGTATTTTTTTAATATTAAAATTCATAAAAATATGGATTTACGTTTTTTTCTTTGTTTTCAGGACCATTTCGAAAGTAAATCTGTGGATGCTATTTGTTGATAGGTGTGAAGTGAAAAAGTGAAGCTATGGATTGTTCTTTCAACATTGGATTCCCTTTGGTATGTATGTATAGATATATTTGTTTATTCGGAATTCTTATTACATAACCCGAAAAATTATTAAAAGTTAAAAGTAATGATCCGTCACGTCGTACATCATTTTATATATTTTCACAATTTGACGTCAAACATTTATAGAGTTAAGTTTCTAAAGCTGTTTATCAAATTCCTCGAAATTGAAGCACACATTCCATCTGTCCTTAATATGATAATTTGTTGCAAATGGGTCCAGGATTTTTTTAAATATTTTTTGTGTAAGGAATTTTTACACTGATTTTTTTGTTGCACTTGTATAAAATGCATTTTTAAAAGGGAACTTATGACTTTTAAGAGAATTCTACCACTCAAACTTGCTTTACTGAGCATTATTAAGTCCATTTTTTTAGTTTATTTAATAAAACTAGTCAAACGAGCTCATTTTTAGCACTTTTTCGTTCATAGGATATTTATTTAAATTTGGTCCATGAGAGTACTTCTCCGCTGTGCTAGGTTATGATAGGTTTCGTACAGAATAAACATCAGTCACTGATTCCTGGACTCATTAATATCGAGGATTTCGACTGGAACTCCTCTTTTTCCATGAGTGGTGATAATGTGTCTAGACCCTTGAAAACGCCTGCGTCTCAGAACCCTTCTTCGTCCACATCGTATCTCCATTCTGCCTCCTCTTTTCAGGTTCAAACATACCCTTAAAGTACCCTGCGGAGGAGGAAGCCTCCTCCCAGCGAAGGACTAGATTAAGGACCTCCCTGATCATCTTTGCCGAACGAAATTTCTCCATTGTCGTTTTTCTTTAGGAAGATACCTCCCCCTTCCCCCCTCTGCATTGTATCCTTGACGCTCTTTGTATCCTAGTAGTAGTACTCCGGATTCCTACCGCTCTAGATTCCCCAAACACACGTGATTTATGCAGTTCTTCGTATGCTAGGGCACTATCTTCACGACCTTTTTACTTACTTATGCATAATAATAGACTAGTAATTTAACTTTAGCTCGCTTGGCGATAACGAATTTAGGTAGTAGTTGTACATATCCGTAAGTTCGAACCATTAAGGATTGAGTTTATTCCTCTCGAACCCTACCATATCATAGCGTAGCTGAAGTATATTCTCATGGGTCAAATACTCTTATATATGTACAAAAAAGTGCTATAAAAGGGTTCATTTCATTAGTTTTATGAAGTAAAACCAAAAATTGACTCATAAATGCTCTATAGAGCTATTTTGAATAATTATCATAATCGTGGGTTACAATATTTCAGGCCTATCTGCATTGCTCTCCATGGTGTCGAACCTGGGTGCAAGTAAAAAACTTAGATCTGTCATTGGCCGTTTATTTGTATTCTGTCAACTTAATGTATAACACTTTAACGACTCAACTTCGACCAATCATAATGCAATATTTTATGTTAAATTAACATCAAAATGACATTGTAGAACAAATTGAGAATTTTACTTTTCGTTTCGACAAATTGACTGTTGAATTCTTGACGCACTCTTTTATCTTTAAAAAAAGTTAATTTTTTTAAATATTTCTACGTAATAATAACTATAAATAGCTTTTATTAAAAAAGAACGAAATCTTTTTGGGTACTTATTATCTTTTCAACTTATGCACAAACTTTTTGATTAGATACTCCTGTTAGGAATTTTCATAAAACTTTGAGCAATATTTTTTTATACTATCATACTTTTGTCACAATTTGTATGTTTTTATTATGGATAAGTACATTCACTATTATCGTTTTTGAATAAAATTGTTTTGGAAAGATTATAAGACAAGGTTGTTAACTTAACTTTTAATTTTAAAACTTAATTGAAGTCTATGTTTAATAAAATACACAGTGCTTTATAATTACACAACGTCCATATTAAAATATTCTAAATGAAAGAGGAGGGTTGAGTGACCTTGTATATATTCATTGGTTGCGTTTTTAATTTCAAAACTGTCTGTTCATATTTTTAATATGTCCATTAGTTATCTTTTTTATACATAATAACCCTCCAAAAATAATTATGTCGTCTAACTTTAAACCTCAATCCTCTTTTAATAACTATTTTATCCAAAGTCACAGGATGATTTACTTGACTCCGCACTTTATTCGGTCCTGAAATGATATGTTACTTTCATAATTATTGAAATATTGTTTCTCAAAAGAGAACAATTTCCCCTTTGTTGGTCATTGCGCGTCAGGGAGAAGCACAAATACTTATACAAGTTATTATAATACATTATATTTTTTTTAAAATAAAAAATATAAGCAATATCGAGAAAAGTTATTGAATGCGTCTTCTGAAGTCCTTCCATTTTTTCCCTCGACAATAATTAATTCAGATGTCCCAGAAGCGTCTCGTCGCTTACTCCAGCCATTGACTTAAATCTATCATGATACAAAATTTAATATATTTTTTTAAAGCGAAAATACCTTCTTTTAGCATTTTTCCAATAGCACTCCACGTGATTCGTTTGAGCATCGCTCACAGGATCTATAAAATTTGTAGTGTGATTAACTACCTCGTACTGGTATCGAGGGTTAATCGGTAATTGAATGATAATACGTTATACGCCGTAGCCTATCCATCGCTGTGTATTAAGGATCCTGGCTTAATTTTTTCCATGATGATTGGAAAGAGTGATCACCAACTCTTGTATAAAGAAAACAGATTATTATTATTTTTAATATTGAATTGCATTAAGTTTATATTAATAAATGCATGTATATATTACAAAAGTGAGAAAACTTCTTTCTGTGAGGCCTCCAAAATCCATCGCTCAGGAACCACTCGTTTAACGTGGGTCCTTCGCTTGGCCATAAGAGCAGACTTGTTGGCGTTCCTTTGTCGTTCATCTTTCGTCATTCTGAAAAGAGTGACGTTTTTAGAAAGAAAATTGTACTTTGAAAAAGAAAAAAAAATATTTTTGGACACCAAAAACGAACGACAGGAATTTTTCTGTTGCCGTTCGTCATTTTTTTAACGTCGGACGATTACAAATCAACAAGTCTACATAAGAGACTTTATAGGGAGTGTTGCTTAAATTAGCTGAGCAGATCATTCTTAACGTTTATATTATATAAATGCATGTATAAGACCAGGACCAATAGAATACAAATAGATTACAAAAGTGAGAAAACTTCTTTCTGTGAGGGCCTCCAAAAATCCATCGCTCAGGAACCACTCGTTTAACGTGGGTCCTTCGCTTGGCCATAAGAGCTGACTTGTTGACGTTCCTTTGCCGTTCATTGTTCGCCATTCTGAAAAGAGTGACGTTTTTAGAAAGAAAATTTGTACTTTGAAAAAGATAAAAAATATTTTTTGACACCAAAACGAACGACGAACGACAGGAATTTTACTGTTGTCGTTCGTCATTTTTTAACGTCGGACGATTACAAATCAACGACAAATTAACAAGTCTACATAAGAGACTTTATAGGGAGTGTTGCTTAAATTAGCTGAGCAGATCATTATTAACGTGGAATACTTTTTTACGTCTGTCAATTCTGATATACCTAAAATCTCTAGCATAATCATAGCCACTGGAGCTTTTAGTGACCAGACCAGGACCAATAGAATAAGTTGTGAATAGCCTAATTGCTACCTGCCCATAGCCCTCTTCAGCACACTTTCACTCTTGGTAATTGAACTTCATAGTATCCCCTCCATGGACGACGAACGTCGTCATAGGGGGTCCACATGTAGGACATACAGGAGGATAAAATTCAAGGCATCCTTTGACTTGTGAAAAATGCCCTCGCCGAACGCGAATGGACTCAATTTCACAAATATCCTAATACGCAATGCTCATTTTTATAGGTAACACCAGTGTTGTTCTCTACGCGCGTGCGGGTAATATATTACTTAGTTATATTACTGCGACTAACTAGAGAGAATAAACATGAGTTATTTCTTTCAAAAAGTAATAACCAGGCTTGTGAACAGAACGCTGAACGGAACACAACTTTTTTATTAACGTAGAACGCAAAAAAAAGAGTTTTGCGTTCAGCGTTCAATTTTTCCAAACATTCCTTGGACTTTTTTTTGTAGATTCTTTTTTAAAAAAGTCAATTTTTCGGAAATTTCTTTTCTAAAAAAAGTCATCACTTTTTCTGGAGATTATTTTCTAAAATATTTGAACGCTAACGGAACGCTGAACACAAAAACATTGAACGGAACGCTATTTTTTTAACGCTGAACGCAAAAAAGCTGAACGCTCACAAGCCTGGTAATAACTAATATGTAATATCCTAGTTAGATATTACTTTCGTGTAAAAAAATATTCTAGACATTTTGATGAAAATTAATGCCCTGTGAATGTATGTGACGTCACCCAGTGGACATAAAAATGCAAACTAGGTTTGGTGAGGATTTTTACAAATCCTGTTTGAATTGCCTTTACTTACTATTGTTTCGGAATGCTCAAAAAAGTAATATCTAATTTAAAGAATTTAATTACTTTTGAGAAGTAATAACTAATATATTTTTTAAATATTACTACACAGTAAAAAGTAATATATTACATACTACTTTCAAAGTAATATTCGACTTACACTGGGTAACACCAACCATGTCAGTTTTGAGTATATAATGAGTCAAATAAACATGACAACTTGGGGACTTATAAAAATAATAAATACTCGAAGACATATATATATATATATATATATAATATAACTTTTAGTTCATATTTTAATATTATTAAAATATGTATTGAAAGATAAAACATTACAAACACCGCGCTACAAATGAATATATACAGTCACGCAGTCCTATATCACTTAAGGAGTTTTTTAATATGGGCGTTGTATATTTATAAAGCACTCAACTTCTGTGTCACAAATGATGCCCAAGGACAGGGTTCGGCAACCAAAAATATAGAAAGAGCCATAACGGACCACAAAACAATTGTTCGGAACCGCAAAAAATTCAATTCCTTATATAACCTTCATACGGTGCACACTTTGGTCCTATATATTTTCCTATCCCATCTTTCCCCCATTTTCTAACGTTTTTGGAAAAGCTCCAGGGAGCCATTAAAGCAGCTCTAAAGAGCTGCGGGTTGCCGACTCCTGCCCTAGGAGTACCAACAAGCAGTACTCATCGATGTTGCGTTTTGAAAAAAATCAATAACATTCAATAACGCGTTCTGTTAATTTTTTTGTTTTGTTTATTTATAATGTATTTCATAAATGGACTTGAATTTATGTGCATGAGCTTCTATTAATACGTTCTACAATAATATATAACTTGGACAGCAGCACTCTTAAAGGCTTCTAATGTGGAATTAAACGTTGTCGAATTATTTTTTTGGACATGAATAGTAAATAATGTCGATAAAAGTTTATTTTTATATATATGATACATGCTAACATTAGGTTAATACATCAATTTTGAGTTAATAAATGTAGAAGGACCGGCCGTGGATGTTTTTAATGTGACAGCTCTAAAAGAATACTTTTTGAGAAATCAAGAATGTCGAACCCCAAAATGTACTTTATTAGGTATTCAGGTCTTTCAGTTTTTATATATACTATTTTCATTTCATATGTGTTTTGCATTTTGCAAAATTTTTCATGTCCAAGCTATATATATTAATAAGCAGGCCTTCACCATTTAATTTGATTTCAAAAGTATTTGTGTTCTTTAAAGGTCTTTTTAAAAAAATCCTTTTTTTTTTGGTTGCGAAAATTTAATTATCTTTAAAATGTATAATAATTAAGATAATTATCACTGTCAATGAATATTAATTTTTCATATTTTGAATGATATATCAAATTGGATTGGATCGTTACTTTTTGTAGCTCGCTCACGTGTTTGTTTTTGTTCGAAATTATGTTTTAGACAATAAGTGCCACTTAAACTTCAGTTTTTTCTCTTGAGACTATAGAATGATAGTTTTCTTAACGATAAAAAAGAAATATGATTGGTCCATTCATAAAAATTAAAGACACTAAACAAACCTTAATGTTTTTATTTTTTAACTTCACATCATTTTGTCTAAATGTTATTAAGTTTGAAATTTACATAAAATAAATATACAAACGCATGTTTAACATTCAATCTTGGTTTATCTTGCTTTCTATAAGTTTTATTGCTCCAGTTCCTTGTGCAATGTAAATTATTTCAATTATTTTGCCTTAAAATATTACAATCATTTTTTCGAAACTTTTATGTTGAGTTTTATTTAAAAAATGTAATGAAAATATATTTACTTAGTTTTTATTTTTTATATAGGAATTTCGCTTAACATGACTAAGGTTATGTTGTTGTATATGGAATCATGGCATCGTTAGCCAAACCACCTTTGACTTTTAGAAGTATGACGAATGAGGGGGGACGCTTGTTCTTCGCTGTCGGCAAAAGGATACTCGTACTTGATTTAATGATAATTTATATCTTTCTTATGGAACGAAGTAAGTTTTTTGAGCGCCAAGATGATGTCCCAGGATTTTTTTAACTTTGGCAGGAATGTTTTATATCAAATATTAAGTACCTTATCGAACAAAGCATTTATTACTTTTACACATAAGTTTCCCTTTTTGTTGCAAAAAATATATTATCTATTATTTTTATTATTGAAATCAGGTACTAAAGACATCTGTTGAAACAATAGAGATATAAGGATATAGAGAGCTGATTCCCCAATTGCAGAGAAACAGCGTTCTGTTGTTTCTGTGTTTTCAAAATAAACAAAGTAATTTGTACTACGTCATCGTAAGCTGATCATAGAGGTAGATTCTATCTCTATGATCAGCTTACGATGACGTAGTATAAATTATTTTGTTTATAGTGGACACACAGAAACAACAGAACACTGTTTCTCTGCTATTAAAGGGAATCAGCTCTCTATATCGTAATATCTCTATGGTTGAAACCAGCAGTCCATTAAAAGTATCTGCACTTTAACCCGTGGATGCATGATATTTTTGTACTCTGTTTCTGCATGGCTGGGGTCAATACTGACCCCAAGTAAAGAACATACTCTTATTAGGTTAATTATTTTTTAGATTTATTTTTTAAATTATTATTTTTTCTCATCAGCAAGGCCTTTATTTATCTAAGTGACAAAAAGTAACATACTTAAATAAATAGTAAAATATGAAAATTGTGCTTTTTACAATAAAACATAAATAAAAATTCTAGTTTATAATTAGTTTCCCATTGAAATTAAATTAATACAAATAAACATAACCCATATTATGCATTCATAAATAATTTTCATACAACAAAATACAGTTTTTTATTTTTGTTTTTCACAAGTACGGCAAAAAATTATCGAATGATCATTACATAAACACGAATTACATTTTTGGCAAAACGAAGAATGTTTTCTATCCCTATCCCGTGGACAGAACGCGTATCTACTTCTTTTCTTTGTAGATGAAGGAATCAAGACATTTGGAGTGGAAACTTTTGTATTTCTCGAATCTCGATATTGTTTGCTCAAAGCCAATCCAAGTTCCCCAAGAAATAATCTTCTTTTGTGACTTTATCCATCGTGATATCCTTTATTAACATTTATGTATAAAATAAATGCGTTATAGCAGGATAAATCCAAGATGTTACAAAATACAGGAACATGCCATCTTCTACTAGAATATTTGACACTAAAAGTTGCCACTCTTTCATCGACACTATCCACACCACCCTTAGTTTTGTTATAATACAATATGACCTCAGGGTTTCTCTTTAGATCATTGTGAATTATGTGGTTATTATAATGAGAGGATAGCATAATACCATTTCTGTTCTTTTTTGCCTTGTAAGTAACGGGCATTATTCCATCCTCAGTAAATAAGCGGTCACTACTAAATAATTTCTTTGATTTGACTTCACGGAATTCCTTTGGAACTTATCGTCTTTGTTTTCTCATTGTTCCAACCAATGAAATATTTTTATTCTTAAGTTCCCTTGCCAGTTTTAATCTAGTAAAAATTATTGCATGTTATATTTCTTCCTGAAAGACCTAAATTTTCAATAAGCTTGGTAACAACAGCATTTCTATATTTTCCGTTCTTTTCGAGTCCATTCCAGTATACATTTCAATGTTTGATACGTAATAACTTTCTGAGTCGGCTAAGATCCAAAATTTCTAACCATAGTTTGCTGGCTTTGATGGCATGTACTGTATATGCCGACAACGCCCCCTGAACGGGTATAATTGTTCGGCCACAGTTATATTTTCTGATGGGTATATTGGAGGGCCATACTGAGGATCCCATAATTGACGAACTGCTTGATTTTTACTTTTATATACACCTCTCAAAATGCAAAGCCCAATGTAGGCATTTAGTTCAATCAATGTGAGTACCTTCCAATATTTTATTGTCTTTTTGCCTTGCCTATTTGTTTCTTTCAAAATGGTTTCTCTCATATTTTCGTCAAAGATGAGTGAAAATGCCGACGTGGGATCATCTGAAATTCTTGATGCAGCATAAGATGTGATACCTGGGCGAGTCCTCAATATATTGATTTCCGATCGACGGTCCATAGAGGACGGTTGTTTTCTTACCCATTTTTCTCCTGAAGGTGAAGTGAAATAAGTATTGTCGATTTCTTCCTGATTTCCTAATTCCTAATTCTAGCAACTCATCTTCCGACGAACTGACCTCCGATGAAATTTCTTCCAACTGAGGATTAACATCACTGAGAGGATCTGGGTCACTAATGTCCGAAAAATCGTCACATTATCTTCTTTCTTTACTTTGTGCGACATATTGTCGATTGAAAATGGCGAGCAAAATAATAATATATACTTATTGAGTTGATACGAAATAACAAAAAATATAATTATGCTATTTCAACTAGCAAGTACAAGTAAATGCCCAGTCACTGCTAAATACTTTCTTTGTTTTGACTTCACAGAATGCCTTCGGTACTTCTCGTTTTGTTTTCTCATTGTTCCATCCAATGAAATATTTTTATTATTCAGTTCCTTGGCCAGTTTTAATCTAGTAAGGAAATTATCGCATGTTATATTTCTTCTTGATAGACCCTATCATATAGAAGTATAGATGCATCTCTTTTTGTTTCCCATCAAAATTGACGTGAGAAGAAAATAATTTATTGGTCTATTAAGTCAACAAATTTCGATCAACAAGATAGTAGAAAAGTTCCAAAATTATGTGTTCTAAACAGTGTATGAGAAGTTTGATGGCATATATTTTTTTAATTTGTTCTGGAAGATACTGTATAGCGTAAAAAATATGGGATCATAATCGACCCCATTCATGCACAGATGCTTAAAAAATCTATATGACAAAACTAATAAAGTTATGGCAATTAAAAAAAATTAAATTAAGCATAATAAATTAATTAAAGTCACCAATAACCAACCCACCGAATTTATTAAAAATATTACATTAGAAGAGTTCAAACATCTGTTGGGGTCAATATGACCCCATCATGCATCCACGGGTTAATCACTCAACCTAATATGCATATATAAATTAAGTATTCAGTTATACTAAACATAATTCATTGGATTTACTTTCTGATTAAAAAAGCAGTATATTTGGTCAATGATTTCTCGATAATTATTCTTAAAACCATAGACATTTAATCATTTTGATAGTTGGACCCTTTTTGATTAAATCAATTAAAAAGTTAAATTAAATTATGCAAATTTCATATCTCTTAAGATTTAAATATATTGACAAGCACACCAATACGAAGTGTTTGTTACCTCAAAACCTGATATATATATATTCTAAAAAAATAATTTTTTTGTTGGTTTCCCCCTGTATTTCCCTAATTATTCATTCGAAAATTTCAGTGCATAATTTTGAGGGCTCAGGGTTTTTTTTTACTTGTGGTAGCGTGTGACCACCCCCAGGAAAATTCATATATGCAATGTTTATTAGCCAAAACATTTATTCTTAAAATTGTCAAGTTAGATTTGGACTCAATGTAGGAAAGAACTAACGCTTAAAAAATATTCATTGACGTAATATTGTTCATTTATTAGCTAAGGACTACGTCACTGGGTGCTTAAACTTCTTTCTCTTCCCGTCTTCCTCTTAATATAAATATTAAATAAAATATAACGCTAATATTAAGAGCATGATGGAGAAAAGAAAGGAGTTTAAACATCCAGTGATGTATTTCTGAATTGACGAATAACTAGTATGACGTCAATGGATGTTTTTTAGAACTGCTCTCTCCTCACTCATTATTCACCAAACACACCTACTTATGTAGACATATATGATTGGATTGTAATTCCGTTAAGTGATTCATTTGGTGGGGATCGGCGGAGGTTTGCACTCTCTGAGTGTATACATGCCTCTAGTTTGTTTATTCGGGTTTCTTTATTTCTTCAACACATATATACTGCTTAGTTTTTATTCTTCATTATCATTTCTGAGACAAAGACGACTTGGAGCCGAAAAAGTATTTTTTGATTGTTTGTCTCCTCTATCGTCATCTAAATTCTTGGAGCCTTTATGTTATTAATAGTTATATGAGAGTTCAAGTGGACATCTTTCAGCTTTTAAGTAGGTCCAGAGCCTCATCAGTGGTTAAACTATACATTAATTAAAACAATATTAGCGCATTATAAAGTAAATAAATAAATTCAAAGGTTTATTAGGTATTTTAATACCCATCATATTACTTTGCCGAATAGAATATCCCAACTCTAACGTCAATCCATAAATACTATCAATCATGAATTATAATTATCTAAAAAGTAAATCACATAGGTTTAAAAAAATAATGGTATGATCACATGCTTGGACGCAGCTAAGTGACTAAATAACTTGGGATTTATTGAACGGGTAGCATTGTTTGTTTTTTTACTTTTATTTTTCTCATATTATAAGGTTTAACCACGTATTTACATTTTTATAACTTTATAAAACCTGTAGATATGATGCATTTAGTATTTGGGTGTTTTTAAATATCTCCGCTCTTAACCCATTAAAGCCGAAGATTATTTTGTCGCATAAATCAATATTTTTTTGAGAAAATAAAGTGATTTTTATTGTTTCTTGACATATCCGATAAAATTTTGGAGAAAAAATACTGAAAACCCGGGTTTTTTGACCGGCAGGATTTCCTGCCACTCGGCTATAAAATTATGTTTTTGTACTTTTCAAATGTAACTTTAAAAATAATTGTCAACATATATATGTACGAGATAACTGTAAATGATTTATTTATCCTAACATACATACTCATATAAATATGTATTTCTATATTTTTTATCCTAAATTAATTTACTTATTTTGTATGGAAATGTTCAATACATTCGGAATGTAAAGGTACATCAAACATTTTAGTGACATATTTTAGAGGAAAACTGGCGACATTTTGAATTCGTTCTACTCCCTTTTGACCTAGTATGTTGTCCTCCCTTTTTTCGAACAGTCATTGCAACAGGCCCGCTGGGATATATTAGGATCTGTTTTTCTTTAAAAAAATTCCAAACTTTTTTAAAATACCAATTGCTGTAGTTATCTGATTTACTCAAAATGATATGTCTTTCTTCTTTTTGATATATTCTCCTTGGACAAACGGTTTGGGCATTTACATCTCATGCAAAAATTGGCCATCACATCATTTGGAACGAATTCTCTCTATATAATAGGATTCATTCTGGTCAAAAAGGTCAGCACCGCCTACGAGTATATTGTAAATACTAATAGAATTGGCAATTTCGACATTTATGTGTTTTCCTTTGACCTTATTCCACCTGATAGCTTTTAGAAATGGATTTTAATTTTTATTTGAGGCTACCGTAACAAGATTGTTATTTTTCCAATACACAAGTGACATATTAAAAAACAATTCCATGTAGACTCGTTCTTTTTTCATCTTGGTCATTCTTAGTATCAATGGAACCTGTCTTCTCTAAGAGTGCCTGTAGCACCGATTCCTAATTTCGTTAATTTTTAAGAAGGTGAATACATGTATAAAGTCATTATATTGAGCGATCATATTATTTATACAATTTTCTTATGTTTCCCAGTGCATTCGTCTGTTAGCATCGGGTTGTTCTATTGGAGGTACACTTCCTAACATATTGCAGTTTTCTGTATGAATATTTTTTGCAATTTTTTCAAATCGAAGATGGAGAATTTCCTCATGAGTTCGCTTTAAGATAATTAAAAAAGCGAGAATACATACTTTGTTCGATTATGTAAATGATTTATAAGGAACTGATCAAAAACCATAAGTTATGTCATAAAAGTTTATTTCATGTACTTATAGACGAGTGGCAGGATATCCTGCCACTAAAGTTTGTTGCACCACAAGTAAAAGAAAATAATAAAAAGTGACCAAAAAATTAATGTCATGTTATTTTTATACAATTCATGAATCCGATTAGCTAAATCATTGGAAAATTTTGCTCTGATTTATACTAATACATGGCCATATTTATGAGACATAGCAATTCAAACCATTTTTACTATACTAGCTTGTGTTCAAAACTGTATTGACGAAACAATATTATATATATGGCAAATGAACATTATTACTTAGTTAACCTAAAATGTATAAAGAACAAGTTAAAACTTAAACACAGGAAAAATATTAGATGGAATTTATTTTACATTACTCGGCTTTAATGGGTTAATGGGCCCTCAATAAATGAAAAGTTTGGTTAATATACTTCTTGTCTTTGATCCCTATTGGGAAAAAAATCCTAGTCCTAGTTCTTATATGATTTTTGTTCTACGTCGGTGTTAATTTTTTCGATATTGTAGCTATTATACCCATTAGTTTGCGGCACAATAATTAAAAAAAAAATTAAGATCCTTTACTTTTATATCTTGATATGGCAAAGGGGGGTCCTGTAGATTAATATTTCTGTATCTTCCATTAGTCGGAGTGAAGTCCCATTTGAGTCATGAGCAAAACCTTGATTAAAAATTACATATTGTTAAGTTGCATCCCTCTTATATGTAAAGATTCGTAAATTTCTTCGACGAATTGTGATGGTTTTTTTATCTATATAAAATAAACTGTATTTTTGTAGAAAAATTAATTTATTTCATTTTTATATAGAAATTTGATTTCCATTCCAACAAACTACAACTCAACTATAAGGTGCAAACAGAAAAATATTATATAATATTCTATCTATAGCTGAACATTCAATAAAAAATGTTATGACGTTTATAATGATTATAAAGTCTTGCCGAAGAAACACAATTTTTCTTCCATTGTGTCTAAAAACATACAGCTTTTACATCATTCATTGATTTGATAAAATTGATGGTCTGAGTTGCCTAAAGATGTGAATGATATAATCGGGGAGCATTTATTTTATCTATATAATTTTTCTTCATCCAGACGGCATAATTTTTTTTAAATGTTTTTCTCAATCATTCTCAAATTTTCTGCGATATAAGTACATTGTTTTGTATCTTTACAATTATGATATTGGTTACTTTACCTTTGACGTTGCTTTTTTGCTCCATCTAAAAGTTTGCCGATAAAAAGTTTAATGCAAATTTTACGAATTGTTTTCGAATCAAAATTACACCATTTTCAATCAAATAAAAATGAACGGAAGGAATGTTGCGATGGCTTAATAAAATAATCCGAGGATAAATAAATATATCGGATCAATGACGAAACAGAAAATCACAAAACCTTGCATTTGTTGAATAGAACCTTTAGTGGATATTACTTTTATTTTCCACATAATTTAATATATGCAATTATAAATATTATGGCAAGTGTATTTTATCGCCTCAATAAGATAGTACTTGAGTTAATAATGTCTCATTTCGTTAAATTATTTGTCATACAGTCAATCATGTAGAAAATATATAAATAAAGGTCTGCTGACTGTCTATCGAGACCATAGAGATATGAAGATATAATCTATCTCTATGATCAGCTTACGATGACGTAGTATTAATTAATTTATTTATTTTGAACACACCGAAACAACAGAACGCTGTTTCTCTGCTATTGAAGGGAATCAGCTCTATATCTTTATATCTCTATGATCGAGACGTGTTACCCCCAATATATGAAAAGTTTTGTGGCTATACGTTTTGTTTTTTATTCCAACTTATAAATACAACTTTTATTTTTATTTATTTTCGACATTGAAGCTCGTTATGAAAAGGATACACCATAAATAATGGTTCATAACTTAAAATATAACTGATATATATATATTTTGCAATTTGGTTCACCTTTTATCAAATATTTTTCTCCTCGCAGAGGTTCATATGGAGAACTAATAATTGCTGGCAAGGCAATTGCCCTCAAATTAAAATGGACAAGCTACAAATAGCATTGCAGACCCTTCACGCATTGGGGTTCTAATCCCGCTCATACTTGAAAATAGAAGAATTTTTTCTTAGGGATAACATTAATTGGATATTGAAGTTATCCACCCAACGGCCATGGGAGGGATCTAGGGTTCTGCTATTTACAGCAATTGGGGTTTCCAACACACTACCGCGCCCATGCGCCGCCTTTAAGTTAAAACCAGTTCAAGTTCGAGATCACAACAAAGGCATATTGGGCTATGGGCTTGAAGCATAGAGAGAGTTGATTCCATTCAATAGCAGAGAAACATCGTTCAACTGTATTCTGTGTGTTCAAAATAAACAAAGTAATTTGTACTACGTCATCGTAAGCTGATCATAGAGATATATTCTATCGCTATGATCAGCTAATGATGACGTAGTACAAATTACTTTGTTTATTTTGAACACACAGAAACAACAGAACGCTGTTTATCTGCAATTGGGGAATCAGCTCTCTATATCTTTATATCTCTATGGCTTTACTTTCTTACTGAAGTTGAAATCGGCAGAACACAGAGCCACATTGTCAGAGGGGGGTTGAAACCGTAATATGTCATTGGTATGATCGGAAGAATCTGAGGAGCTGTTAGTTTGAAACCCTAAAAATAAGTTTCGCATAATTCAATTATCGAATATGGATGAAGTAAGAGCTTCAATGCTGGAAGGAGGAAGGCACTACTGTCCCCGGGGAGCGAGATATGAAAGGGGTGGTGAGTAAATACGAGCTGTTTGCCCAACTGAAGGAACTCACGGAAAACTACGTTACCGCATTCTGAGCGAATGATATTTTCTAATTTTCTAGAAATGTTATTTATAAATTGAAGTAAATCATGACTTTTTCATGGTCTGGCTCATGCTTAATGTCAGCACTTAGTTTTGTTATTATTTTTTATTCGAAATTTTTAACTTTCATGTGTTGTTGATATGGCTGATTTTCCATTTCTTCCTTATAGCCGAAGTTAAGTCCTAATTCAGTCATCTGATGAGTCCGTGCGGAACGTGAAAATAGTTTATTAGTTTTAACTATAGTAACTTTCATTTCAGCAAATATATAGAATTAAACAAACAAAAAAGTAAATGTCTTCAAAAGCCGTTATATAAAAGCAAATTCTTTAGTCTCTAGTATTTTCAAATATCCAGGAAGACAATAGCATTTTTCTACTACCAGTAGTTTAATAACAGATCAAGTTGTGTGGAGTTTATACCATTTATTATCTGAAGCATTGAGTCCTAGAGGTTTTTTATTTAAATTTGGTAAAAATATTGAAAATTGTAAAAATTTATTTCATGCCTGAGGTGTTTGAACTTCAATTACAGACTGATTTTTGAGGAGCTTATACATAACTTCCGACTGCAGGCCAGCTTTAACGGCCTGCCCATTCCTCTTCTACTCTCTTCACTGCCTCTCCCCTTCTCTTCACTGCCTCTCTCCTTCTCTCCTCTCCTACTTAAGAGTGAGTGTACATTTGTTAATATTTCTACAACGGAGAGCTGTCTCCCCCCCTGTTTGAGCGGTTCCAGGCCAGTAGCCCGAATTCCAGCATAGGGCTTGCCCAGGACTGCTTTGTCCTAAAAGTGGTTTTTGGGCGAATGGTTTGGCTGATTACTCCCGAACCGCTAAAGCTAGGATGGTGAAACTAACGTCATTCGACCAACCGTGAAAAGCTGGTCCTTTTTTACCCCTTTTGAGTCCCGTCCTCGTGAGGCCGTTTCCGTCCTCCGCCATCCTCCGCCTATTGTATTGAGTGGCACCTCTTTTCTCTCAGCCACCTCAGCGTAACCCGTTGGTGAAGTCTGTTTGGCGCTATCTCCCGGGTCCGGAGTTATCGACCTTGGAACTTTGGAGATTTTCGGATTTCTGCCATCTTTGGTCTACCATTCGGCCGGTGTCCGTCGGAGAGACGTGGGACCTTGTTATTTGGCCTCAGCGTGGACATAACTTAATTTTGTGAGACCTCGCGACCTCGCAGCCTCCGGCCGTCCTTGGCGTCACGCATATCATTGGTTTTGTCCTTTCGCCCTCTCTCTCCTCGACCCGTCTCCGTCTGACCCGCTGTTTCGGAATTATAGACCACAACGGTACTTTGTTTTATTGATTTTTCACGCTTTTTGGTTTATTTGTCTTTTATTTCCATTTTATTGTTTGTTTTGTTTATTTTTTCTCTCTGCCGTTGTTTTGTTGTTTTTTTTTTCTGTTTTATTGTTTCTTCGCCCCTTCTCCTCTAGGACAACTCTTTCCGTTTGGGTCTTTGTGGAAGACATTGGTCTTTATTTGTTTTAACTTTTAGTTTTCTTTTCCTTTTATTATCTTTTATTACCATTTCCTTTATCTTTTTAATTTAAATTAACTTCAATATGTCAGGTGACTCCTCCAGTAATAAGATGGATCAAGATATCTCCTTTTCTCCCAGAACACTTCGCTCTGGTAAAGTTTTATGTAATATTAGTCAGGGTAATATAAGCCAGGAATGTCTTGTCAATAATCCTGTTGCTTCTTCTAGTAATTTTATGCTTTCTGGATCCTCGCCGATTATAATTCCTTCTGATACTCCCAGAGACTTTTGTAATTTTTCTCCTACTTTAGGTCTTCCAGACACATTTAGTAAAGACTATAATTGCTCCCATGATGAGTGTTCTGTGTTAATGAATTGCCTTAATGACGAGGCTGAGCAAGTCTTAAGTAGATTGGCCCCTTTTTCTGATAGGGATACGATTTATTTATTTGATGAAATTAATATTAATAGTATTTTAACCACAGTTGCAGGAGAAATTGAACTCAGCAATAGTGGCATTAGTGAATGCAGGATTCCTGGACTCCTAATGAATAACATTAAAGTCTCTGGTTTAGCAATTTCTTTAATTAGATGTCTCCCTATTTATAGGGAGAAATTTCTAGTAATCAGCTCCTTGAAGTCCCTTCCTGAGGACTTGGAGGTTTTTAAAATTATTTATTTTCTAGCAAGTTCGAAAGTAGAGGGGTTATCACATGGTGGCCTGTTTCAGGAATGTGTTCTTCTCGAAAATATTTCGCGAAGATTTAATATTAAACGCAAAACATTAAGTCAGTTAAGAGCGGAAACTATTTTCCGTCTCTTGACTAAATTTTTGACATTTAACCCTTCCTTCTTAGTATTTTTAAGTAATGAAAGTAACATACCGCCACCACCTTTTAGTTTTCGAAAAGCAACAAAAATAAAATATTTAACTTCTGCATTTCCTTAAGCAGGATGGCTTCTTGAGGATCTCAATATTTTTCAAAATTTTCAATTTTATGATGAGGTCTCACCTCAAGTGAGTCCTCCTTCAACTATTAATTGTATGCAGGAGGTGTCTTTAATGTCGTCTCCTGCTATTAACACCTCCAAGCTCTCAGTGAACACTGATGAGCTGATGAATTTTAACTGTACTAGTAAATTAAGTAGTAAAATTGACTTGTCCACGACTGGTTCTTTGTCGGATGAGGCCTCTTTAGATGTATTGAGCACCACAGAGGGTGAACAAAATAGTTCCGTCCCTCCTGTAGTTTCCACAGCTTGTCCACACGAAGTTGAGACATGCCCAACTCCTAGTGCTCCATTGTCTGAGCCAGTTGGGCAACCTGAGGAGCCTATACCTGAGGCTGTTATTTCTGAATCTTCAAATTTTAACATGTCTTCTATTGATGATCTAGCGCGTCTTGCTGCTCAGAGAGCAGGGGATCTCTCGATGACAAATGTCCTGGAATTCTTGGGATCTGGTGAGCCCCGCGTTACGGCAGTGACCCGATCTGAGGACTCCGCAGAGTATCAAGAAAGGCATAGGTGGCGGCTCTTAACTATCCAAAATAAGAAGGTCTCGGATTATTCCAAGACCTTATTAATTAAAAATGACCGCCGCCTGAACTTTGACTCTTTAAACAAATTAAGATACAATTAGGAATGCGGATCGGATCACTCCTAAAGATATCATTTCATTTACTTTTAGAATTTCTTTTCATCAAAATGACCTCCGGGAACGTTTTAATCCAATTCCAAAAAGAATGAGAGCTCTGCTGGGTGCTCAGTTTGTTTATCCCTGTGACTGTAATATTTTATCAACATTTTGAGCTATGGACACTTCTCCATCCATTAAGAATATTTTATCCATTTTAATTGATTTTACAGTTTTTAATTACAGGGAGAGAAATGGGTTAGTAACTGTCCCCACCTCATCTCGTCATTCGAGGAAGAGGATTGAGGCTGAACTCCGGAAAGATTATTCCGGAGTTATGAGAGCCATTTGTGAGGGGAAGTTGAGCTCCTTTCTCTCCTCCCGCCGTGTGTCCAATGATGTGGCACAAGAGTGGGCTTTAATTTTAAATAAACAGTCAATTGGGGATAGCAGATCAATAGATGCGATCTGTGACACTCAGTATGACTCATTCTTTCCAATTGTCCCGGAGGAAGTAAAATTAGCCCTTCTTAAGATCGATGCAAATAAAGACCCAATGGGAGTGGATGGTAGATTTTTTAGCAATGCGGATCCAGCCATTTTAAGTAAATATAATTCAATTTTATCTGGGCAAAGACCTTTTGAAAGCAATCACAACTTTGATACCGAACGTTGACGACCCTAGGACTTCAACTGATTATAGGCCTATCACCGTGATGGCCTCGAGACTGGCTTGCGCCCCAATTGATTCCTCCCAGCGGGGTTTCAGGAGGGTCAACGGCTGTCTCGAGAACAATGCGATTTTGAAAGCAATTTTAAAGAAATCTAATCAACGCGGAGGCAAGGGAGTGCCATGTCATGGTATCTTCCTTGACTTCTCCAAAGCCTTTGACAGTGTATCACATGATTCTGTTATCATTGCCTGTCGGAGGTTGGGAGTTCCTGAACCGCTAATTGATTATTTTAAATATATCCTTACAATGCCTCTACTTCCATAGGTGGAATTAAGGATATTAAAAATAACTCTGGAGTCTTACAGGGAGACCCATTATCAGCGCAATTTTTTAACTTCGTCCTGGACATGGTCCTTGATGAGGCTTTGACTTTAACTTCGACAGCTCTCTCCCCATATGAGATGGATGGAGAAAAGTTGTCTGTTCTTTTATATGCTGATGATGCGGTGCTTGTCAGTAAATCAAAGCATGGCTTACAATTTTTTTTAGATAACTTTCTGGCTGCGTCTGCAAAGGTAGGACTTAGGCCTAATCCATCCAAGTCCAGCTACTTCTGTGTCGTTATGGGATCGCGTTTAAACCGATCTCCCATCTCCATGGCTGGTTCCTTATAGGTGCCATTGGCCATGACACAGACACAGAGGTATCTGGGCTTAATTTATCGCCCTGCGGGTCTACAAATTTCAAATGTAACTCAGTACTAAAGGAAGGGCATTTCATATATTTCAGAGTCCAACGTCTCTAGCTTTCACAAATATATATATGCCTCAGAGATTTTCTGCTCCCCAAGTTCGTATATGAACTTTCCTTGGGAGAATTGGCACTAGAGACGTTGAGACTGCTGATTATTTAACGCGGGAGTTCATTAGGTCCCTTGCCAGGCTGCCTAAATGCACTCCTACTGAGTTTTTTCACGCTCCTGTTGCCATGGGTGGAATTGGCCTGCTCCACTTCAAGACAAAAATAGTCACCCTCCAAAATAAACTGGCAAAGGCAATTGTTAATTCGAATGACCCATTGGTGAAAGCCTCAGCAAAGGTTTGCCCAGACTTGATTGGGCTATCCGTAGTGAGGGTAGATGGCAGGCCAGTAACAGATAGGTTGGAGGCAAGGAAGGCCCTTGCTGAGGAATTATATATGAAGGTGGACACTGCAGGCTGCAAATCCTTCTTGAAGGGTCAGAGGAACTCCATGTTCCTCAACTCAGGAAAGTTCTTTATTAAAGACAGTGAGTTTGCAGCTGCATTGAGAATTATCTCAGGTGCCCCCTTTGTAAAATCGAAAAAGAGCCGCTTTTCTGTATTTGAGGGAGGTAACAGGTGTGAAGCGTGTCCTGGGATGGTCAAAAACCTTGACCACATTCTTCAAATGTGTCCCAGGTCACAGGCTCAACGGATTGTCCGGCATGACGATCTCCAGGGCGTTATTGAGAGAGATCTTCGGAAGCGAAAGATCGTCTTTACGCGAGATAATGTTATAAAAATGGGTGACACAGTGAGGAAGCCGGATTTGCTCTGTTTTCGTGGTGACAGGGTTTATGTGGTCGATCCCACTATTATTAGCGATAAACGCGCTTTTGAAGATGCCCACAACGATAAGATGACGAAATATGCCTCTAATGAGCTTAAGGAGGCCCTTCTCACTCATCTTAAGAGAAACATCTCCGACGTTGATAAGGTCGAAGTGATACCTTTTGTCTGTAATTGGCGGGGCGTTGTGTTTCGGGAGTCATTTAAGGAAATGTCCAGAAAACTAAATATGAAGGTTTCTCTCCTTCCTTCTCTTCAATTACGAATAGTAAAAGGCTCATATGAAGTCTATAAAAAGGAGAGGTCTATCACTGAGAGGAGTGATGCTTAATGGTTTTGTTTTGATTCTTCCACCTTCCTTTCACTGTCTTTTGTTTGTGTTGTTTTTAAGTTAATTTAATTTAAAGTTTTAAGATATTTTTATATCTTGTAATTGTAATTTTAGAGTAAAATTAATTTATTTTGTTGTCCTAGTTGTTTTTTTAAAGTATTAGGTTACTTTTATTTTGTTGTTTGCTTTTATTTGTTTTTTTCCCTTTTTCCATGTTCTTGTGTTTTTAGTCGTGACTCTGTCACCTCTTTTAGTGCTCCTGATGGCAGGGAGCTGCACGTCCATGCTCTTTTAGCATACACGTGCCATGACTGCCTGTTGTGGCTTTAGTCTATTATATATATATATATTTTTTTTTTGCCATGTATATTTCTATCGTGTTTTTGAAATAAAGGACTTAAATGAGACTCTTAATCTCAGGGTCGTGGGTTCGAGCCCCACGTTGGGCGACTCATTTTTATATTTTTTATGTTCATATTTTTTTTAACTGAAAAGAACTGTATTTATTTTAATATGTTGTTGTTTATCATGTACATATAATACACAGACTTAATTGATGACGTAACAAAAGACCCATCTCTGATTAGGCAAAGGTAGAGGCTATTATAGAGGAGTTTTTAGATAATCTTTTAAGTAAATGTCAAAGAAACTCAGCATGAAGACATCTCTTTTCCCTTTTCTTCAGCTAAGAATTGCTAAGGGTCCTTATGAAGTTTATTAAAGAAAGCAATCACTGAGAGGAGTGACTGATTCAAGCCCCATGTTGGGTGACTTATATTTTGTGTCCATATTTTTTCACTGAGGATAATTATATCATTTTAATATGTTGATATTCAGGCACATCTACTACACACCTGTTTCAAATAAATACATTATTTCTTGATTAACTAAACGATAATGAAATTGTTTCTTCTACAGTCCATAATCTAATAATGTATAATAATACCCTACATTTGTCATGGCGCCATGGCTTAGTTGGGTTAAGCGCCTGTCTAGTACACAGGATATCAAGAGTTCGAATCTCTCCGGTGCCTTTTTGTGAAGATAAAATAAGTTTCCTAATAATAAACTAATTAATATAAAAATGCCGCGAGCCGGGATCGAACCAGCGACCTCAAGATCTCCCAACTAAGTTATCACGGCAAATGAATGTTATGGGCAATCATAGTAGAACAGTTCAAATAGTGTTTATTTCATTATTCAATAAGAAAAAAACAAAAAGATTTCATTTAAATATTTTAAAAACCTCAAAAATACATTTGTCGAGAAATACTTTATTAAGAAACAAATCTATTCCTATCATGAAATAGATAACATTATTCTACTTTTAGCTAATATATTTATATATATATAGATAAATGTTTATATATATAGATGAATGTTTATATATAACTATATATATATAGGTGAATATTTATATTTAACGATATATATATATAGGCTGATTCACTTAAATTGAGACTCACATATTACAAACTACATACAATCTTTGTATTAAATTTTACACAAATAATTTTTAAACAAAAATGATAGCACAATGTGTAATTTACAAAATGTATTTCATTAAATTTTCACATATCCTTCTTTGGCCTTCACTACAGCTTTGAACCTCCTCACGGTGGAGGCAACACAGGCAGGAATCTCTTCTCAGCTCAGACCATGACTGAGGGTGGCTTTTGCCTTCTGAAGAGAGTCCTCAGCTGCACGGGGATGTCTTCCTTTTTTCAAGATAAAAACCGGTCATTCTGACTGTTGTGGGTGGCCTGGACCGTGAAAATCTTAGTCTGAGGAAGAGATTCCTGCCTGTGTTGCCTCCACCATGAGGAGGTTCAAAGCTGTAGTGAAGTCCAAAGGAGGATATGTGAAAATTTATTGAAATACATTTTGTAAATTACACATTGTGCTATCATTTTTGTTTAAAAATTATTTATGTAAAATTTAATACAAAGATTGTAGTTTGTAATATGTGAGTCTCAATTTAAGTGAATCACCCTGTATATATTTATATATAACTATATATATACTTTTTATTAATGAAAAAGATCACTATAAAAGTATTTCATTGGCAGATCAATATGCTCCTCATATCTATGATCATCGTTCTAAAGGTTTCGTGGATTGTTAAAATTTTCTTCGTTCCGTAACAAAAGGATTAATATCAATATACTTAACCAATAGATTTATTGGATCTTTCTTCGAAATTGTATCAGCAATGCATTAATGTTAATTGCTGCCTTGTCCCTGAAAATCATAGATCCTTATGTACCATTGGCCTAAAACATGAAAATTTTAAAATTTTAATTGTGGCCAGAAAAACAAAAACCCATTTTTCGAAATAGCAATTTATCATTGCATGGACTCCATAGAATCAATTTTTGAAAGGTTTGGCCGTTGGCAAATTTTTTGTTGCATAGTGTAATCCAACATTTCACTTTCTACACTGGGTTCGAACTTGGGATTTGTAATTTGTATATTGGTATATTCTTCGACTGTCTCCAACTGTTTTTTCTACAAAATGGTAAATTCTATCGAATCGATTTCCTTCAGTTAGTTTAGTTAAGTTAGTCAGAAACATTTAGTTTCCGTCCTTGGTGTTTTGGAGATGCACCATGATTAGTCAAGTACCACATTGCAACATGTTTCTATCGCTTGGACTTACCCTCAGTTCTCTAGTGCGGAGTTTCGGAGCTTCGTGACTCACAGGTTTTCTGACTTTGGTAGTCAAATACTTTTTTATACCCTGCGTCGCTTTAGATAGTGTCTATGTCTGGAACATATTTAATCCACTTTCTATGGCTAGAGGGATCTCCAGAATCAAACTAAGACCCAGGGACTCTATTTTAGACGTTTTGCGTCCTTCATGATTCTCTAAACCCTTCAGCGGAGTTTTATACTCAAGAATTGTCGGAGAAGTTGGGGATATTCCTCATTCCAGGTATTTGCTTTACAGGGGTTAACAGAGCCTCCTTCGCCTCCTTTAGGCCCTCGTTTGGTATCAATAATCTTCTTATGCTTGAAGCATCCGGGTCACCCAAGAATTTTGCGCTCCCACTCGATAATCTCAACGAAGAATGTCGGAGGTCGGTCACAGCCTCGAGAGGTCGGAGGATGTGATGTGTCCAATCGCTGCAGTTTTCAACGGCAGACCGAATGACGTTCGTCTCGGGATCCTAGGACCAGCAGATCACAAGATATCGACCAAACCATTTTGCCCAAAACCAAAAACCACTTATAGGACATAACTCCTTTGGGCATGCCCTACCATAGTTTTTCTCTCTGCAGGCTTGAACCGTCCAAAGAGGGGGGGGGGAGACAAGTAGTTTATTTCGATTTAGGAACATTGGTTACAATATATCTGCCCGCGCTTGACTCCAAGTCTGGGCGCTCCCCGTCCATAAGGAAGCACAGTTTATTTAAGTGTGCGGGCTTATGGCGGCAACTTAACAGTCGCCCTACCCACACACTCTATACATATACATAAGGAATATCATATTCAAATAGAGATAAAATTTTGCTGGAAGCCCACTTCTTTTGGGCGGCTCAAGCTTGGCCAGTCGTTAAAAACATTAAAAGTTTATAAAACAGATAAAAGATCATAAAATCATTAAAAGACGCATTTGTGTTGGTTACCCACATGGTAGGCGGCCCCAACTGTCCAGTCATTATGATTATATGTTAAAAGTATGTTAAAAGTTATATAAAAGCTGTTTAGAAGCCTAGTCTATAAAAGCTATTAAAAGGTATCTTGGTCGGGTGTTAAGAGCTGTTAAAAGGTAAAAAAAACTATCGCTAAAAGCATCCCTCGATAAACTGCCGTCTTTTTGCGGAGCTACATAGGAGAGTTCAGACATCCCTGTCTGGTCTGTCTCTCTCTTCCCTATATATCATATGGGAGGCGGTCAGGACTTTTAGCTGGACATATTTGACAAATGATGGTGTCATTCCAACGGTCTTAATAAGGGACCTGTATGTCCTCTCTGACATTACGCCTCTCCAATTGATTACTATAGGCACCACCTCCACCTGATCGATTTTATGGGACTCCTCGCACTCAAAGTACTTTAGGAGTGCCCGTTTGAATTCCTCGGTGTTATAGGTGGCGGCTTTGTTATTCTCTGCTTCGTGAAGAGAGAGACTATCCGAGACAATGGTCGGATCTACGACGCTGATCTTATTTTCGTCTATTATCACTAGGTCAGGTTTCCTCACGGTTCCACCCATGGGGATAATGTTGTCTTTGTGGAATTTCCGATTTTTGGCCTTCAGGGACCCCTCCAATAGGGCTTGGACCTGGTCATGGCGCTTAATCCGCGCACCTCTGACCCTTGGGCACACCTGGAGGATGTGTTGCAAGTTCTTAACCCTATCGCCGCACGATTCACATTTATTCCCGTTGGGGAGTTGGGTGAATCGTGCTCTCTTGGCTTTGGTTAATGGCGCTCCTGCCATTATTTGGATTGCTGCACAAAACGTTGCGTCGGTGTGTTTCTGTCCTCGTTCCGTTAGGAACATATAGTTCCTGTGTCCCTGGGCAGTCGACGCCAATCCGCCTGTATCCGTTTTCGCCCACAACGCCTTAGCGTATAAGGTTTCGGCTTTATCCGAGTCTCTGCACAAGAGCCCCCCTATTATTGCCTGCTGAGGTCTTACATATAGGGGGTGTGTGGTCATGACTTATAAGATACTTCTTGAGATCTTATAAGTCAACCGGATCATCCAAATCCCCTCTCCTAAGTTCTTTGTATTTGTGTATATAAACATTAATAAAGTAGTCTTCGTCAAGACCTTACATGGCGCAGTCGGCAGTTCTTTATTAATATGTCAGTGAATTATTCCGTGCGCCAATATGGCGGATTAAAGAGCGCCGTGACACGGAATATCAAAGTCTGCGATGCATTGGTCAACAAATTCGGGACTCGAGAAATAAAGACACTATCAAAAAGTGAGAGTGAATATTTTAATACTTCAATAGTAAAAATGCGTGAATCATTCACTGCATTGGAGGGTGCATTCTGTCTTGTGAACGTGTGGACCGAGGAGGAGTCATTGAAGGAAACTTTGATTTTGGAGGAATTCGGAAAAAAGGTAATGGAGTTGAATTTGTCCTTCTGCTCCTTGGATTCTGAATCTCTTCTGAATTTCATGTGACGTTGTGTTGACCTTCTTCGATGAATTGAACAGGGTCTTTGTCCTGATCTTGCACTCTTTCAGCGAGGATGTCATCATCATTGCATCGTGGAGGTTGGCGGTCGCTACCTTTAGAATCCCAGTCACATACTTCGGGTTCGATTTCATTTTGATTCCCAATTCGTACCCAGACAGCATCATAAAGTCCTTGTTGTACTGATGGTTCTCGTCCTTCTTCGTGAAACAGTCATCACCTCCACCGTTGGCAAGTACGCCCCGTTTCTGAGCGCCCTGGAGATGTTTTGCAGCACCTCAGATACCGCGTGCAAGGGCTCGGTCAAGTCCACGGGCTCCATCGCGGTAAACACATCTTTAATCACCGCTAAGCATGCCCTGTTCCCGACGGTGAAATAGCTGTTGAACTCGTCAATTATGAAGCTCAACGCGGTTTTCTTCCAATTGATGTGTATGTTGCTAAGTCTGTTGGTGACCTCATAGATGATTAGGAGGCTATCGATGGATTTCAAGAGGGATTTCATGGACGTCGAAGTTATCAGCATCTGCTTCATCATATCGTCGGAGCTCACCATCGTTCTGGACTCGAAGCTGACCCCGTTCGACCGTAGGTAGTCATTGATGAACTGATCCGAAATGTCATCTTTGGCCACGTGTATCAAGCTGGAGAACCTGTGGAACATGCCCTGACCCATCCCTGAAGTTACCCTGTGAACTCTAGTGAAAGGGTCAGTGTTCGTCCTGAGCCACTCGAGCTCCTCATCTTCCTCTTTCTGTGCGATTGGCTTGTTCTTCCACTTCTCACAGAGAGCTTCAGGTAAGTGCATCATTTTAGCGGAGAATGACTTGATAACCGCAAGTGCGTGGTCGGTTATCTCCTCAGGCAAACCCAAAGCTATCACGAAATGGCAGAACATGGGCATGGTGAAGGAAGGGGACCACCTGCTGGCGTCAGCAACGATCGTCGGCGTCAGGCCATACATGTTCCTCTTGATCTTGTCATTGATCAACTTCCTCTTGAACTCCGTGGAGGTGGTGGACTGCCTCATCTCCTTCTCTCTGGATCCAGTCAGCATCTCCTTGTCCAGCATCTTGCAGAACTCCTCGCAGATCGACTCGAAGAACTTCATGTGAACCCTCAATTTGTAGGACTGGATCAATATCTCCCTGGGTCCACCTATCTGGGGCTTTGGGAACATCGAGAACACTGCGTCTATGAATACCTCCCTGGATATAATGCCCAACATAGATGGGGTGCCGTGTTCATCGATAAGGTCCTTCAGAGTTTCATGTGACGTTGTGTTGACCTTCTTCGATGAATTGAACAGGGTCTTTGTCCTGATCTTGCACTCTTTCAGCGAGGATGTCATCATCATTGCATCGTGGAGGTTGGCGGTCGCTACCTTTAGAATCCCAGTCACATACTTCGGGTTCGATTTCATTTTGATTCCCAATTCGTACCCAGACAGCATCATAAAGTCCTTGTTGTACTGATGGTTCTCGTCCTTCTTCGTGAAACAGTCATCCACCTCCACATTGGCATTCATCGTCTCACTGTTCCTCATCTTCAGGTGGTGAATCTCCTCGATGGTCTGCTTCTGGATGATAGCTTTAGATCTGTGGCTACTGAACCCTGCATCCTTTTGGAACAGGTTACCTAGATAGATATCGTTCATGAGGAAGGTGAACTCCATCTTAGTGTTGTTGGAGAAGATGGAAGGGCATTCAAACCTATCGTAGTCGCTGCTTGTGCTGATCTTGTTCTTCACAGACTCAACTATGTATGAGGATGCACCGGAAAGCAGCTTTAAACTCCAATCTATCTGCTTACTCCTGACGAACGCTTCAACCCTGCTCCTCACCGGGTATGCCATGATGTCGTTCATCATCTTTCCCTTGTTGGACCGGTAGCCAGTCATGGAGTTTAAGATATACCTGTTGTACTGGCAGGTGGTGCTGGTCCCCCTCTTCTGCTCCAACAAGATAATGGCAGGGATCATGAAGTAGTCTTCTTTCATTAGAGTGTCTATTCCAAGCAGCGATGAGGGGTTCCCTTCCATATAACAGTCATGGTAATGGGACATCAAGGCGACCATCTTCTCGAACATGCACGAGAACGTTTGCAGGTCACATTGGGACATGGATAGCCATCCGGTCTCAGAGTAACCTTTGTTGGTGTGCTCCAGCTTGTGGAAGAACTCGGTGTCCGTGTCCCCTTCCGTCGTGACCAGCTTGTACCTGATCTGCGCCTCCTTAGTGATCCTGGACCCTTTGTGCACTATCAGAGAGTACCCGTCCTCCGGGAACGCCTTGAACACGCTGAATTTCGATCCCTCTTCCATCCTCCTTCCCTCCATGTATATGAGGTTCCTCGCCAGCCTCTCCACGTAGTGAGCGAGCTCCATCACTTTCACCTTCATCATCTTCCTGAGCTTGTCGTGCGAGTGTTAGGTTTCGTTATTGCCGTGCCCCAATGGGCCTAAATGCTTCAGGGGATGAATTTTGCCGTCGAATTGACGAGGCTTTACATGGACTTCCAGGAATTTTGAAAATTGTGGATGATATTTTAATATTTGCAGAAACTGAAACCCAATTGACGCAACGTCTTCGTTGTGTGTTAGAAAGATGTCTCACCCATAATATTACGCTATCCCTTCCTAAAGCAAAAAGCGGGACTTCGGTAAAATTTGCTGGGTTCATTGTGAGCTCAAATGGAATAGCCCCTGACCCTACCAAAGCAGAAGCAATAAGCAAATTCGTAACACCAACAAATAAAACAGATCTTCGTTCATTCATGGGACTAACAAACCAATTAGGAAGTTTTGTTCCTGATCTAGCTCACATTACAGAGCCTCTACGTCATTTATTAAAGCAAAATAACGATTTTGTATGGTCATATGAACACGAAAATGCTTTCAAAGAAGTTAAAAAAATACTCACTCTTCCTGATGGACCAGTATTGTCCCATTTTGATCCAAAGTTATCCACCACACTCCTCACAGATGCCTCAAGATTGAAGGGACTCGGTTTTGCTTTAGTTCAATCCCATCCTGATGGTACTTCAAAACTAGTCCAGTGTGGATCCCGATTCATTAACGCAGCGGAGTCCAGATATGCCACCTGTGAACTTGAAGCATTGGCTATTCAATGGGCTGTAAAAAAATGTAAAATATATTTAATAGGCATTTCCTTTACAGTCATTACCGACCACAAACCTTTAACAGGAATCTTCGATGGAAGAAACTTAGACGCTGTAGATAATGCAAGACTTCAAAGAATCATGGAAAAATTGGCCGGTTACACGTTTGATATAAAATGGACATCTGGCAAGACCAACCTTATCTCTGATGCTCTCTCCCGAAACCCTGTCTTTGACCCCCCTGAACAATGCGATATATCTATTGCTAATTTTTCTGTAACGCACATAGATCCAGCTCTACAGCCTATAATAAAAGCAGCTAAAGAGGACGGTGACTATCAAATTCTTAAATCCACTCTAATGAATGATATTAGTTTAAAAAACTTACCCGTATGTCATCCTTCAAAGGCTTATGCTAAAATATGGAGCAATTTATCCATTGATGAATTGTCCGGTCTCCTTCTTCTAAATGCTAATAGGATAATAGTTCCTGTTCCTTTCAGACGAACAATATTAACAAAACTGCACTCCTCACATCAAGGCATACGAAGAGCAAGAGAAATGGCAAGGGCATTGTATTATTGGCCTGGAATGAATAACGATATATTAAACATTGTGAATTCTTGTTCAAAGTGTATTGAATACAAACCTTCGCAACCACAAGAACCTCTCCAAAGTACAAATTCATCGCGTCCACTTTCTTCAATTTCAGTTGATCTATTTCAGTGCACCGGAAAAAACTATATTGTCGTAGTGGATCGATTCACAGGATGGCCATCAGTTTCCCCTCTACGACGTACATCTACGGAGGGGATCATAACGGTTATTTACGATTGGTGCCTGGAATTTGGGTTTCCAGATACTATTCGTACAGATGGGGGCCCTCAATTTCGATCCCAATTTAAGAAGTTCTGTGAGGATAATAATATCATCCATGAGTTGACTTCACCATATCACTCTCAATCAAACGGCCACGCAGAATCCTACGTCAAGTCAATGAAGCATCTCCTGCTCAAATCTGAGAGTTGGAAAACCTTCAAGGAGAGTCTTCTTGAGTGGCGAAATATACCTCGAGATAATGGACTCAGCCCAGCCCAATGGCTCTTCGGTAGACGGCTAAGGACATCCATTCCCGCAACATCATCGGCATACGAGCGAATAACGGAAAAGACCTTCAGTGAAGCTCGTTACAAAAAGGAAAAAATTAAAGACTTAAGTACCCTTCATTATAACAAAAAATGTAAAAAATTACCGAGACTTAACGTGGGTGATGACGTTGTCCTCCAGGACCCAAGATCCAAGCGATGGGAGTCGAGAGGGAGGATCTCCAGTGTTCGAGGAAGCGGGAGGTCGTTCGTCATTAGAACGGATCGAGGAGACCTCGTGAGGAATCGAAGATTCATACGGAAGAATGCCGAACATTAATTTTGATGACTTTGCTCTTTCACTAGTATTAATGTTTATTTATTTCATTTGTTTATGTTTTGATTATAATTGAATAGGTATGCGCAAACGTCATGGGAGGGGAGATGTGTGGTCATGACTTATAAGATACTTCTTGAGATCTTATAAGTCAACCGGATCATCCAAATCCCCTCTCCTAAGTTCTTTGTATTTGTGTATATAAACATTAATAAAGTAGTCTTCGTCAAGACCTTACAGGGGGTCTTGTGTGATGATGGCTCGGATAATTGGATCTTTAGAGTCCCTCAGGCTAGCGATGCGTTTATTTTGGAAAAGTTTCCTGCGCACCTCTAGTTCCATGAGGGCCAGACCACCTGCCGACGTTGGGGCGTAATAGAACTCCCTGGGAGTGTCCCTGGCGAGTTTCATCCAGTCCTTGACGGCCAGCCTCACCACTTGGTCCGCTTGTCGGACCTGGGCCTGTGAGACCTTGCCGTATGTTAGGCTGTAGATGAGCCTAGGGATAAGGTGATCCCTCAAGGCTATGTATCTTTGGAAGACTGTTAGGCCAATGCCGTTCAGTCTTCCAAGTCCATCCTGGATCCCTTCCAGTAGTGGGACTGGCGCCATACCCTTGGGGGTAAACACCACTCCCAGGTATTTGTAGGCGTCGGATACGTTCATGGGGGTTAGCTTCTCCCCCATCACGGATAATTCCTCGCTGGCGTCGACGAAATGGGCTTTACCCGCTGTCCTTATTGCCGTGAACGCGCATTTTTGTGGGTTGGCACGAAGTCCCGCCTTTTCGCATTGTGCGAGGAAGGCGTTAACCAACTTCTGCAGCCCTTTTATGTCTCTGCTGACGAGCACAGCGTCGTCAGCAAAGAGTAGGGCTTCCACATGTGTTGCGCCAATACGCACTGGATTTCGGTCGCCTATCGGCGTGGTGTTGTACGTTACATCCAACACCCAGTCCAGTACGAAATTGAACAGATGGCCGGACAACGGGTCTCCCTGGAGGACCCCTGACTTGACGATCGCGTCTTGATCCCCAATCCTTGTCCTGGCGTTTTGGTATAGGTTGCGTATATAATTAATTATGAGCGGGGGTATTCCCACTCTCCTAGCTGCCAGAAGCATTGACTCGTGTGAAACCGAGTCGAAAGCTTTGGCTAGGTCGATGAATGCGAACGCTAGCGGAAAACTGCGCTGTCCGCCTATGGCTGTTCCAATAAGGTTCCTGAGAGCCAAATTGTTCTCGGAACAGCCGTTCATCTCCCTAAAGCCTTTCTGGCAGCTGCTAATCCTCGCCTTTTTAATCCTGTTAGCCAGGACTTTGTGGAGGACCCTTGTTATGTGGGGTAGAACCGTTATCGGTCTGAAGTCCCCTGCTAACTGGGGGTCCTCATTCTTGGGGATCAGTGTAGTTCTTCCTGTAGTTAGTTCCTGCGGCAGTTTACCGTCGAATAGGGCTCGATTAAAATATTGTACTAGCTCCTCCATGGGTAAATCACGAATCTCAGCCCCCCTGATTCCCATTGGGTCTCTAGAAGCGGCCATGCTAGGCATGGCCTCACTAATTTCCTCCGCTGAGATGGGGGCCTCCATGGAGTGGTCCACCTTATTGACCAGATTAGGGGTTCTGGCATCCTTCACGGATGCCGTCTCGAACTTTTGTACCCAGTCATTAATGACTTGCCGGGGTACATTCTGGTTCTTCCCCACCTGGCTGGCCTTACCGTCTAATATTAAACCTATTGTCCCCGGAAAGTCACTCCCTAGGGCTTGTTGGATGCGCTTATTTGAAGCCTTGTAGGGCTTTTTAGTCCCATTATTTCTTTCGCTATATCCAGAGACGGAGTCATCTATTATTAATTTTATTAGGTCATTAAATTCGACCTCCTCTTCATTGATTCTTTTCAGTAATCTTGCCTTGGCTGTTTCTTCTAGCTTGTAAGAATAATGCTTGTTTAAAAGCGTCCTGCTAGATTCATTTAGCTCACTAGCTGGTGGAGCGTTTTTGTTCTTTGCGAAAAGGCTGTGGTTCAGCCAGGTGTAAAACGCCCTGGCTGACATTCCTGCACCTTTCTCCTCATTCTCTAGCATGAAATTGAGGACATCTATTTTCCTTTCGCTACTAATTCTTCGATTGTCTCTGAGAAGCAATTTTTCATGTTTCAGGGAGTGACTCACCAGGGCCTTACGGTGCGCTTCTGCTGCGGCCGTTTTATGGTTGTCTTGCGTGTCTTCCCCCTCTTTATTGCTAGCCTTTTGTGTTACGATTGGGAGGTGGCTCCTAAGCCATTCGACTATCCCTTCAATTTTGGTGTTACCGGCGCACTCGGCCACTTTCCTCCTTTGCTGACAGACGTCAATTTGTGGAGGGCTTAGTTCCAGGGCCTGCGCGTAGGACCTCCGCTCGTCAGGGTTTTCCCTGGGTTGCTGAGGTCTCTGGGCTCTTAACGAGTCGATGGAGTCTTTGATTCTGTTTACCAGGGTTAAGGCCATTTCCTTAGTCCTGGCTTGGACCGTTGCTACGGCCTCTCCTCCCTTCTCTCCTTCCCGCTGCGCTAGGGCTGTTGGGTTTTTGGGGGTTTCCTCCCTTGGTGGAATATTTGATTTACTGTTCCCGCCATTCCCACGGGTCTCCCCTGGGGTCCCTATGGGTTCTCCGGGTCCCTTAGTCTTAGGAGTTTCCTTTGGGGATTCTCTTGGGATATTTGGATCCTGGTGGGAGGTGGTCTTTGGTTCCTTTGCTGTTTTGGTAGCTATCGGGTGTGTTATTGTGGGTATTACATTGGTTGGGGCCTCTGTTTGTTTGTCCAGGGTTTCCCGTGAGGATTCTCCGGGGCTCCCATGTCGTTGCTGGCGCTGGGGCTCTAGGTGCGCGGTCTCTTCTACCGCATTCACACATTCCTGTGGGGGTATTGCAGGAGTAAGTAATCTCCCTGCGTTTGGGGCTCCATCTGCTGTTCCTCCATCCTGGGTTTCACTTTGGGTCTCCCTCTCTATGAGGGGGCGCGGCGGGGTTCCGTCGCTGCTGGAGGAGTCCAGGAGCCTCCTCTTCACTGGTTTAGGCTTCGCTGCGCTGTCTGAGGAGTCGCTTTCCTCAGTGTTCGGGAAGGTATTAATTGGTCTCTCCCTCTTTTTTCGCGTCAGGATGCGTTTACCAAGGACCGCGTCTGCGGCCAATCGGTCACTTGGATTTAGAGTCACCTTGAGCTCTTTTGGGCAGGAACGGCTTGCGTGGCCCGAGATCTTCTTGGTGAGGAATTTTATTATTGTTTGGGGTTTATCGGTAGCCTTTACCGTTTGGTATGCCTGCGTCTCCTCTATCGTCGTCGTTTGAATCGTTTGATTCATCCCAGGCTCTTCGTGCAGGACCTCCAATGGGGTGTCATAGTCAAGGAGCGTTGGAGACGTTGGAGATAATCTTGGAATTTCGACTCGCTTGTTTGGGGTCGTTAGTGCCTCCTTGGCCTCTTTTAATGCCTCACTGGCAATGGAGAGTCTCCTAATGCTTGGGGCATCAGGGGACCTAGCGCCAACGGGGCTATTGAAGACAGAGGTTCGAATTAGGGATGATGCTGCGTCGATGAGAGACGCAGCGGTGCTAGCGGCCTCTGCAGCTGGACTGAGTTTGTTCATGTCTGGGGTCCTGGGAGCATCAGCTCTGAACTTTTCCAGCATGTCCTCAACAATGTCCTTGTAGTCAGGGCTCAGCCTGACACCTTCCAAGGAGTCGTCATTGAGGGATGGAAACTGGTCGAGGAGGACCTCGCTGATTGCCGCAACCGATATGGTTGGGTTATTGATGATGAGGCTTACTTCAACTTCGGCGATTTCGAGGCAAGGGAAGTCCTCAGAGAGGTGTTCTTCCGCCTCCGATTCCTCGATCGTCTGTTCTTCTGAGAGGTTTTTGAGGAGTTGTTTATAAGTTATTTTTCTCCGGACATTGTAGAGGATTTTCCCCGGTATTTTCGGAAATCTTTGCTGGAGATAACTGTTGATGTTCTTTTGAAAGTCAACCTTATGGCCGATTTCTTTTGTTAATTTCAATTCGGCTTTGGCCAATTCTCTGGTCATGTTTTTGGTTACCAAGAATTCCGTGTCGTAGTTGAATTTCTTGGCCTTATTCCATTCTGCGGGGTGTTTGAGCGTTGCGTGCGTTTTAATGGCAGAGACGCCGGATCCTTTCAAGCCGCAGACAGGGCAGATGGTGTTATTGAAGTTGAATATGGGTTCTTCCATGGTTTTCTTTTCTGTGCAATGATGTACCGGGGAAGACACGCAATATAAGGTGGACCCTTGGCTTTTAGACTACTTAAGTACCGCGAACAGCGAGTAAAAACCCCTATTTAAAACAATTAAAAACCCCGGAAATAAAACGCGGTGCTAAAAGAGTTGTTAAAATGGGATTAAGACACGATATTTCGGCTAAGATTATTGGATGAGTTTATTGTTAAAAGTGAGTTAAAGGTGAGTGTAAAAGTAGTTTAGAAATATCAGTTATGATAAAGGTGGTTATGGATGGGAGGTAAAGGAGTTGATTAGAATTTATAGCTATGGGTAAAATATGGTGATAAAAAACTAAAAGGAGCAATATGGTTATGTTTTATTAGTGTTTAAATATCTTTTTTTTTGTTTGTTTTTTCTAATCGTTATTATTGTTTTAGTCTTTTTTTTGTTATATTTGTTATGTTTTGAGTTATTTTTATTGTTTATTTGTTTTTCTCTATGAGAGGTTTAGTGGAGAGCTGCTTGGACAGAGCAATGGGGCTCACCTGACCAGATATGAGCTTCTCCTGAACTTCAGATGTCCAAAAGTTGGGCTGTCTTGGATTTTATTGATCCAAGTCCTTCCACTAGGTCCAGGGTGAGGTCGGTATCTCCGTAACCTGATGAGCTAGGACTTTGTGGTCGGCTTCAATGGATAGGGGATATCTGGGCGATTGATTTGATGTATATGTCGCCGAGGTCGGCGGAGGTCGGTGACGGCCTCCTGAGGCTGCGAGGTCGGGGTGTTGTGGATAGGGATCGTCCGATGAGCCCGGTCCTGTTGAGGTGCTTCGCGCTGTTCTGGTCCGCTTATTTATGGAGTTATAGACCTCACTTGGTGGGGAAATCACTGATTTTAGGATTTATCCCGATTTCGGAGGTCGATAACTCGGTGGCGGGACGTCGGAGTCCAATGGGGGTCTCGGGAGGTGGTTCGCCTTGTTCCGTGGAGTCCGTAGAGCTACCGCTTGCTATGGAGGCCAGAAAAACAAAAACCCATTGTTCGAAATAGCAATTTATCATTGCATGGACTCCATAGAATCAATTTTTGAAAGTTTTGGCCGTTGGCAAATTTTTTGTTGCATAGTGTAATCCAACATTTCACTTTCTACACTGGGTTCGAACTTGGGATTTGTAATTTGTATATTGGTATATTCTTCGACTGTCTCCAACTGTTTTTTCTACAAAATGGTAAATTCTATCGAATCGATTTCCTTCAGTTAGTTTAGTTAAGTTAGTCAGAAACATTTAGTTTCCGTCCTTGGTGTTTTGGAGATGCACCATGATTAGTCAAGTACCACATTGCAACATGTTTCTATCGCTTGGACTTACCCTCAGTTCTCTAGTGCGGAGTTTCGGAGCTTCGTGACTCACAGGTTTTCTGACTTTGGTAGTCAAATACTTTTTTATACCCTGCGTCGCTTTAGATAGTGTCTATGTCTGGAACATATTTAATCCACTTTCTATGGCTAGAGGGATCTCCAGAATCAAACTAAGACCCAGGGACTCTATTTTAGACGTTTTGCGTCCTTCATGATTCTCTAAACCCTTCAGCGGAGTTTTATACTCAAGAATTGTCGGAGAAGTTGGGGATATTCCTCATTCCAGGTATTTGCTTTACAGGGGTTAACAGAGCCTCCTTCGCCTCCTTTAGGCCCTCGTTTGGTATCAATAATCTTCTTATGCTTGAAGCATCCGGGTCACCCAAGAATTTTGCGCTCCCACTCGATAATCTCAACGAAGAATGTCGGAGGTCGGTCACAGCCTCGAGAGGTCGGAGGATGTGATGTGTCCAATCGCTGCAGTTTTCAACGGCAGACCGAATGACGTTCGTCTCGGGATCCTAGGACCAGCAGATCACAAGATATCGACCAAACCATTTTGCCCAAAACCAAAAACCACTTATAGGACATAACTCCTTTGGGCATGCCCTACCATAGTTTTTCTCTCTGCGGGCTTGAACCGTCCAAAGAGGGGGGGGGGAGACAAGTAGTTTATTTCGATTTAGGAACATTGGTTACAATATATCTGCCCGCGCTTGACTCCAAGTCTGGGCGCTCCCCGTCCATAAGGAAGCACAGTTTATTTAAGTGTGCGGGCTTATGGCGGCAACTTAACAGTCGCCCTACCCACACACTCTATACATATACATAAGGAATATCATATTCAAATAGAGATAAAATTTTGCTGGAAGCCCACTTCTTTTGGGCGGCTCAAGCTTGGCCAGTCGTTAAAAACATTAAAAGTTTATAAAACAGATAAAAGATCATAAAATCATTAAAAGACGCATTTGTGTTGGTTACCCACATGGTAGGCGGCCCCAACTGTCCAGTCATTATGATTATATGTTAAAAGTATGTTAAAAGTTATATAAAAGCTGTTTAGAAGCCTAGTCTATAAAAGCTATTAAAAGGTATCTTGGTCGGGTGTTAAGAGCTGTTAAAAGGTAAAAAAAACTATCGCTAAAAGCATCCCTCGATAAACTGCCGTCTTTTTGCGGAGCTACATAGGAGAGTTCAGACATCCCTGTCTGGTCTGTCTCTCTCTTCCCTATATATCATATGGGAGGCGGTCAGGACTTTTAGCTGGACATATTTGACAAATGATGGTGTCATTCCAACGGTCTTAATAAGGGACCTGTATGTCCTCTCTGACATTACGCCTCTCCAATTGATTACTATAGGCACCACCTCCACCTGATCGATTTTATGGGACTCCTCGCACTCAAAGTACTTTAGGAGTGCCCGTTTGAATTCCTCGGTGTTATAGGTGGCGGCTTTGTTATTCTCTGCTTCGTGAAGAGAGAGACTATCCGAGACAATGGTCGGATCTACGACGCTGATCTTATTTTCGTCTATTATCACTAGGTCAGGTTTCCTCACGGTTCCACCCATGGGGATAATGTTGTCTTTGTGGAATTTCCGATTTTTGGCCTTCAGGGACCCCTCCAATAGGGCTTGGACCTGGTCATGGCGCTTAATCCGCGCACCTCTGACCCTTGGGCACACCTGGAGGATGTGTTGCAAGTTCTTAACCCTATCGCCGCACGATTCACATTTATTCCCGTTGGGGAGTTGGGTGAATCGTGCTCTCTTGGCTTTGGTTAATGGCGCTCCTGCCATTATTTGGATTGCTGCACAAAACGTTGCGTCGGTGTGTTTCTGTCCTCGTTCCGTTAGGAACATATAGTTCCTGTGTCCCTGGGCAGTCGACGCCAATCCGCCTGTATCCGTTTTCGCCCACAACGCCTTAGCGTATAAGGTTTCGGCTTTATCCGAGTCTCTGCACAAGAGCCCCCCTATTATTGCCTGCTGAGGTCTTACATATAGGGGGTGTGTGGTCATGACTTATAAGATACTTCTTGAGATCTTATAAGTCAACCGGATCATCCAAATCCCCTCTCCTAAGTTCTTTGTATTTGTGTATATAAACATTAATAAAGTAGTCTTCGTCAAGACCTTACATGGCGCAGTCGGCAGTTCTTTATTAATATGTCAGTGAATTATTCCGTGCGCCAATATGGCGGATTAAAGAGCGCCGTGACACGGAATATCAAAGTCTGCGATGCATTGGTCAACAAATTCGGGACTCGAGAAATAAAGACACTATCAAAAAGTGAGAGTGAATATTTTAATACTTCAATAGTAAAAATGCGTGAATCATTCACTGCATTGGAGGGTGCATTCTGTCTTGTGAACGTGTGGACCGAGGAGGAGTCATTGAAGGAAACTTTGATTTTGGAGGAATTCGGAAAAAAGGTAATGGAGTTGAATTTGTCCTTCTGCTCCTTGGATTCTGAATCTCTTCTGAATTTCATGTGACGTTGTGTTGACCTTCTTCGATGAATTGAACAGGGTCTTTGTCCTGATCTTGCACTCTTTCAGCGAGGATGTCATCATCATTGCATCGTGGAGGTTGGCGGTCGCTACCTTTAGAATCCCAGTCACATACTTCGGGTTCGATTTCATTTTGATTCCCAATTCGTACCCAGACAGCATCATAAAGTCCTTGTTGTACTGATGGTTCTCGTCCTTCTTCGTGAAACAGTCATCACCTCCACCGTTGGCAAGTACGCCCCGTTTCTGAGCGCCCTGGAGATGTTTTGCAGCACCTCAGATACCGCGTGCAAGGGCTCGGTCAAGTCCACGGGCTCCATCGCGGTAAACACATCTTTAATCACCGCTAAGCATGCCCTGTTCCCGACGGTGAAATAGCTGTTGAACTCGTCAATTATGAAGCTCAACGCGGTTTTCTTCCAATTGATGTGTATGTTGCTAAGTCTGTTGGTGACCTCATAGATGATTAGGAGGCTATCGATGGATTTCAAGAGGGATTTCATGGACGTCGAAGTTATCAGCATCTGCTTCATCATATCGTCGGAGCTCACCATCGTTCTGGACTCGAAGCTGACCCCGTTCGACCGTAGGTAGTCATTGATGAACTGATCCGAAATGTCATCTTTGGCCACGTGTATCAAGCTGGAGAACCTGTGGAACATGCCCTGACCCATCCCTGAAGTTACCCTGTGAACTCTAGTGAAAGGGTCAGTGTTCGTCCTGAGCCACTCGAGCTCCTCATCTTCCTCTTTCTGTGCGATTGGCTTGTTCTTCCACTTCTCACAGAGAGCTTCAGGTAAGTGCATCATTTTAGCGGAGAATGACTTGATAACCGCAAGTGCGTGGTCGGTTATCTCCTCAGGCAAACCCAAAGCTATCACGAAATGGCAGAACATGGGCATGGTGAAGGAAGGGGACCACCTGCTGGCGTCAGCAACGATCGTCGGCGTCAGGCCATACATGTTCCTCTTGATCTTGTCATTGATCAACTTCCTCTTGAACTCCGTGGAGGTGGTGGACTGCCTCATCTCCTTCTCTCTGGATCCAGTCAGCATCTCCTTGTCCAGCATCTTGCAGAACTCCTCGCAGATCGACTCGAAGAACTTCATGTGAACCCTCAATTTGTAGGACTGGATCAATATCTCCCTGGGTCCACCTATCTGGGGCTTTGGGAACATCGAGAACACTGCGTCTATGAATACCTCCCTGGATATAATGCCCAACATAGATGGGGTGCCGTGTTCATCGATAAGGTCCTTCAGAGTTTCATGTGACGTTGTGTTGACCTTCTTCGATGAATTGAACAGGGTCTTTGTCCTGATCTTGCACTCTTTCAGCGAGGATGTCATCATCATTGCATCGTGGAGGTTGGCGGTCGCTACCTTTAGAATCCCAGTCACATACTTCGGGTTCGATTTCATTTTGATTCCCAATTCGTACCCAGACAGCATCATAAAGTCCTTGTTGTACTGATGGTTCTCGTCCTTCTTCGTGAAACAGTCATCCACCTCCACATTGGCATTCATCGTCTCACTGTTCCTCATCTTCAGGTGGTGAATCTCCTCGATGGTCTGCTTCTGGATGATAGCTTTAGATCTGTGGCTACTGAACCCTGCATCCTTTTGGAACAGGTTACCTAGATAGATATCGTTCATGAGGAAGGTGAACTCCATCTTAGTGTTGTTGGAGAAGATGGAAGGGCATTCAAACCTATCGTAGTCGCTGCTTGTGCTGATCTTGTTCTTCACAGACTCAACTATGTATGAGGATGCACCGGAAAGCAGCTTTAAACTCCAATCTATCTGCTTACTCCTGACGAACGCTTCAACCCTGCTCCTCACCGGGTATGCCATGATGTCGTTCATCATCTTTCCCTTGTTGGACCGGTAGCCAGTCATGGAGTTTAAGATATACCTGTTGTACTGGCAGGTGGTGCTGGTCCCCCTCTTCTGCTCCAACAAGATAATGGCAGGGATCATGAAGTAGTCTTCTTTCATTAGAGTGTCTATTCCAAGCAGCGATGAGGGGTTCCCTTCCATATAACAGTCATGGTAATGGGACATCAAGGCGACCATCTTCTCGAACATGCACGAGAACGTTTGCAGGTCACATTGGGACATGGATAGCCATCCGGTCTCAGAGTAACCTTTGTTGGTGTGCTCCAGCTTGTGGAAGAACTCGGTGTCCGTGTCCCCTTCCGTCGTGACCAGCTTGTACCTGATCTGCGCCTCCTTAGTGATCCTGGACCCTTTGTGCACTATCAGAGAGTACCCGTCCTCCGGGAACGCCTTGAACACGCTGAATTTCGATCCCTCTTCCATCCTCCTTCCCTCCATGTATATGAGGTTCCTCGCCAGCCTCTCCACGTAGTGAGCGAGCTCCATCACTTTCACCTTCATCATCTTCCTGAGCTTGTCGTGCGAGTGTTAGGTTTCGTTATTGCCGTGCCCCAATGGGCCTAAATGCTTCAGGGGATGAATTTTGCCGTCGAATTGACGAGGCTTTACATGGACTTCCAGGAATTTTGAAAATTGTGGATGATATTTTAATATTTGCAGAAACTGAAACCCAATTGACGCAACGTCTTCGTTGTGTGTTAGAAAGATGTCTCACCCATAATATTACGCTATCCCTTCCTAAAGCAAAAAGCGGGACTTCGGTAAAATTTGCTGGGTTCATTGTGAGCTCAAATGGAATAGCCCCTGACCCTACCAAAGCAGAAGCAATAAGCAAATTCGTAACACCAACAAATAAAACAGATCTTCGTTCATTCATGGGACTAACAAACCAATTAGGAAGTTTTGTTCCTGATCTAGCTCACATTACAGAGCCTCTACGTCATTTATTAAAGCAAAATAACGATTTTGTATGGTCATATGAACACGAAAATGCTTTCAAAGAAGTTAAAAAAATACTCACTCTTCCTGATGGACCAGTATTGTCCCATTTTGATCCAAAGTTATCCACCACACTCCTCACAGATGCCTCAAGATTGAAGGGACTCGGTTTTGCTTTAGTTCAATCCCATCCTGATGGTACTTCAAAACTAGTCCAGTGTGGATCCCGATTCATTAACGCAGCGGAGTCCAGATATGCCACCTGTGAACTTGAAGCATTGGCTATTCAATGGGCTGTAAAAAAATGTAAAATATATTTAATAGGCATTTCCTTTACAGTCATTACCGACCACAAACCTTTAACAGGAATCTTCGATGGAAGAAACTTAGACGCTGTAGATAATGCAAGACTTCAAAGAATCATGGAAAAATTGGCCGGTTACACGTTTGATATAAAATGGACATCTGGCAAGACCAACCTTATCTCTGATGCTCTCTCCCGAAACCCTGTCTTTGACCCCCCTGAACAATGCGATATATCTATTGCTAATTTTTCTGTAACGCACATAGATCCAGCTCTACAGCCTATAATAAAAGCAGCTAAAGAGGACGGTGACTATCAAATTCTTAAATCCACTCTAATGAATGATATTAGTTTAAAAAACTTACCCGTATGTCATCCTTCAAAGGCTTATGCTAAAATATGGAGCAATTTATCCATTGATGAATTGTCCGGTCTCCTTCTTCTAAATGCTAATAGGATAATAGTTCCTGTTCCTTTCAGACGAACAATATTAACAAAACTGCACTCCTCACATCAAGGCATACGAAGAGCAAGAGAAATGGCAAGGGCATTGTATTATTGGCCTGGAATGAATAACGATATATTAAACATTGTGAATTCTTGTTCAAAGTGTATTGAATACAAACCTTCGCAACCACAAGAACCTCTCCAAAGTACAAATTCATCGCGTCCACTTTCTTCAATTTCAGTTGATCTATTTCAGTGCACCGGAAAAAACTATATTGTCGTAGTGGATCGATTCACAGGATGGCCATCAGTTTCCCCTCTACGACGTACATCTACGGAGGGGATCATAACGGTTATTTACGATTGGTGCCTGGAATTTGGGTTTCCAGATACTATTCGTACAGATGGGGGCCCTCAATTTCGATCCCAATTTAAGAAGTTCTGTGAGGATAATAATATCATCCATGAGTTGACTTCACCATATCACTCTCAATCAAACGGCCACGCAGAATCCTACGTCAAGTCAATGAAGCATCTCCTGCTCAAATCTGAGAGTTGGAAAACCTTCAAGGAGAGTCTTCTTGAGTGGCGAAATATACCTCGAGATAATGGACTCAGCCCAGCCCAATGGCTCTTCGGTAGACGGCTAAGGACATCCATTCCCGCAACATCATCGGCATACGAGCGAATAACGGAAAAGACCTTCAGTGAAGCTCGTTACAAAAAGGAAAAAATTAAAGACTTAAGTACCCTTCATTATAACAAAAAATGTAAAAAATTACCGAGACTTAACGTGGGTGATGACGTTGTCCTCCAGGACCCAAGATCCAAGCGATGGGAGTCGAGAGGGAGGATCTCCAGTGTTCGAGGAAGCGGGAGGTCGTTCGTCATTAGAACGGATCGAGGAGACCTCGTGAGGAATCGAAGATTCATACGGAAGAATGCCGAACATTAATTTTGATGACTTTGCTCTTTCACTAGTATTAATGTTTATTTATTTCATTTGTTTATGTTTTGATTATAATTGAATAGGTATGCGCAAACGTCATGGGAGGGGAGATGTGTGGTCATGACTTATAAGATACTTCTTGAGATCTTATAAGTCAACCGGATCATCCAAATCCCCTCTCCTAAGTTCTTTGTATTTGTGTATATAAACATTAATAAAGTAGTCTTCGTCAAGACCTTACAGGGGGTCTTGTGTGATGATGGCTCGGATAATTGGATCTTTAGAGTCCCTCAGGCTAGCGATGCGTTTATTTTGGAAAAGTTTCCTGCGCACCTCTAGTTCCATGAGGGCCAGACCACCTGCCGACGTTGGGGCGTAATAGAACTCCCTGGGAGTGTCCCTGGCGAGTTTCATCCAGTCCTTGACGGCCAGCCTCACCACTTGGTCCGCTTGTCGGACCTGGGCCTGTGAGACCTTGCCGTATGTTAGGCTGTAGATGAGCCTAGGGATAAGGTGATCCCTCAAGGCTATGTATCTTTGGAAGACTGTTAGGCCAATGCCGTTCAGTCTTCCAAGTCCATCCTGGATCCCTTCCAGTAGTGGGACTGGCGCCATACCCTTGGGGGTAAACACCACTCCCAGGTATTTGTAGGCGTCGGATACGTTCATGGGGGTTAGCTTCTCCCCCATCACGGATAATTCCTCGCTGGCGTCGACGAAATGGGCTTTACCCGCTGTCCTTATTGCCGTGAACGCGCATTTTTGTGGGTTGGCACGAAGTCCCGCCTTTTCGCATTGTGCGAGGAAGGCGTTAACCAACTTCTGCAGCCCTTTTATGTCTCTGCTGACGAGCACAGCGTCGTCAGCAAAGAGTAGGGCTTCCACATGTGTTGCGCCAATACGCACTGGATTTCGGTCGCCTATCGGCGTGGTGTTGTACGTTACATCCAACACCCAGTCCAGTACGAAATTGAACAGATGGCCGGACAACGGGTCTCCCTGGAGGACCCCTGACTTGACGATCGCGTCTTGATCCCCAATCCTTGTCCTGGCGTTTTGGTATAGGTTGCGTATATAATTAATTATGAGCGGGGGTATTCCCACTCTCCTAGCTGCCAGAAGCATTGACTCGTGTGAAACCGAGTCGAAAGCTTTGGCTAGGTCGATGAATGCGAACGCTAGCGGAAAACTGCGCTGTCCGCCTATGGCTGTTCCAATAAGGTTCCTGAGAGCCAAATTGTTCTCGGAACAGCCGTTCATCTCCCTAAAGCCTTTCTGGCAGCTGCTAATCCTCGCCTTTTTAATCCTGTTAGCCAGGACTTTGTGGAGGACCCTTGTTATGTGGGGTAGAACCGTTATCGGTCTGAAGTCCCCTGCTAACTGGGGGTCCTCATTCTTGGGGATCAGTGTAGTTCTTCCTGTAGTTAGTTCCTGCGGCAGTTTACCGTCGAATAGGGCTCGATTAAAATATTGTACTAGCTCCTCCATGGGTAAATCACGAATCTCAGCCCCCCTGATTCCCATTGGGTCTCTAGAAGCGGCCATGCTAGGCATGGCCTCACTAATTTCCTCCGCTGAGATGGGGGCCTCCATGGAGTGGTCCACCTTATTGACCAGATTAGGGGTTCTGGCATCCTTCACGGATGCCGTCTCGAACTTTTGTACCCAGTCATTAATGACTTGCCGGGGTACATTCTGGTTCTTCCCCACCTGGCTGGCCTTACCGTCTAATATTAAACCTATTGTCCCCGGAAAGTCACTCCCTAGGGCTTGTTGGATGCGCTTATTTGAAGCCTTGTAGGGCTTTTTAGTCCCATTATTTCTTTCGCTATATCCAGAGACGGAGTCATCTATTATTAATTTTATTAGGTCATTAAATTCGACCTCCTCTTCATTGATTCTTTTCAGTAATCTTGCCTTGGCTGTTTCTTCTAGCTTGTAAGAATAATGCTTGTTTAAAAGCGTCCTGCTAGATTCATTTAGCTCACTAGCTGGTGGAGCGTTTTTGTTCTTTGCGAAAAGGCTGTGGTTCAGCCAGGTGTAAAACGCCCTGGCTGACATTCCTGCACCTTTCTCCTCATTCTCTAGCATGAAATTGAGGACATCTATTTTCCTTTCGCTACTAATTCTTCGATTGTCTCTGAGAAGCAATTTTTCATGTTTCAGGGAGTGACTCACCAGGGCCTTACGGTGCGCTTCTGCTGCGGCCGTTTTATGGTTGTCTTGCGTGTCTTCCCCCTCTTTATTGCTAGCCTTTTGTGTTACGATTGGGAGGTGGCTCCTAAGCCATTCGACTATCCCTTCAATTTTGGTGTTACCGGCGCACTCGGCCACTTTCCTCCTTTGCTGACAGACGTCAATTTGTGGAGGGCTTAGTTCCAGGGCCTGCGCGTAGGACCTCCGCTCGTCAGGGTTTTCCTGGGTTGCTGAGGTCTCTGGGCTCTTAACGAGTCGATGGAGTCTTTGATTCTGTTTACCAGGGTTAAGGCCATTTCCTTAGTCCTGGCTTGGACCGTTGCTACGGCCTCTCCTCCCTTCTCTCCTTCCCGCTGCGCTAGGGCTGTTGGGTTTTTGGGGGTTTCCTCCCTTGGTGGAATATTTGATTTACTGTTCCCGCCATTCCCACGGGTCTCCCCTGGGGTCCCTATGGGTTCTC
>CP045899.1:402398-416176 GCA_013387185.1 Caligus rogercresseyi
AGACTATAACTTGAAGGTCCCTTGGCAGTGTGGTGGAGGAGGATATGGTGAGGTAATCCTCACGGTAAGTGGGGAGGAAGCGTGCCAGGCAAACACCCAGAGGCAAGAATCCCAACTGAGCCGTGAGTTGGCCTTGGATTTGGCATTCCGGCAGTCCCGCCGTGTGCATTTTAATGTCCAAAGCCACCATGGCTAGCACATGGGGAATCTTTAGCTCATTGAAGAGGACAGCTCCAAGTTCCAATGGGGCCCATGTTACTCGATGTATGAGCTCTTCGCCTGCCTGTTGGCATCAGCCCGCGCGGCTGGCATTCAGGATGGGGCAGCTGTCGCCTCTAGTGAATTGCCGTCGTGTGGGGCTGGGAGTCGAGATGGGTGGAGTTGGACTCTCCTGAGGGGTGTAAGGGCGCCTCACGCTGTCGTCGACCCAAACTGAATCGTCCAGAATACGTCCGGACCTCAAGACACGAGGGGAGAGTCTCTCCCTCCTCTGGACGAGTATGGCGAGGGCATGACAAAGGAGCGCATATTTGGATTGCCCTGTGAGAGGGTGCCTAAAGAAAGAAAGAAGAGGGGAACGCTCTCAACGAGCCAGGAGGGCAAGAATCCAACGCTGTCTAATGTGAAAGAGGGGAAAACACGGCGTACACCAAGAAAATAAATTTACAATGGAATATTACAATGTAACAGAAAAATCTCGTAATTGGGTTAGGCGGGCGGAGGACCTGAGGTTCCAAAAACCTCTCATCAGGTTCCCCTCAAAGGGGAAAGACCTGGGAGTACCCACTCGCTTGGGTCGGTCTCTGAGGTTGCAGGCCGCGGAGCGGCCTCGTTGGGGTGCCTTCCGGGGTGGGAGGTAGGACCTTATAACGGTCTGCAGCTTCACACCGGTTGCAGGGAGCTGTCGCAGAGGCCTCTGCGTCGACGGGATTCGGAGATATGGATGATAGGAAATATACCGGGTTTCTGGGGTCCCTTTCGAGAAAGTTGAGTGCCAGTGCTCGGCTTGTCTTCACCGCAGAACCTCGCGGGAGGTGGCAAAGTCTCGAGGCTTCACTGGCTGGCCGACTGCCGAGAACTGTGATGGACTTCGTGGAGGCCGGAGCCGTCCTTGGAGGCCAAAGATTTTTATCGGCTGTCGGGTCCCGTGTCAGGACGAACACGTAGCAGAAGTCCGATTTGAAATATCTCTTTCCAAACCGAACTTATCGGAAGTAGAAGTGAAATTCCCTGTTGAGGGGCCAGGGAAACGCCTCTATCTGGGCCACAGTGGTCGCACGACGATGGGAATGGCGGCGTTGGAGAGAGGAGAATGGGGGCTATCCGTAGAGGTGCCACTCGGCTCGGTCGCGGGGAGGTCGTGCAGCGACCTCGCGAGGCTGCCGCGAGCTTTGGGTGGGGGGTCTGCCTGTACCTCCGGAACCCGATGGCGAAGTCCGTAGCCCGATCGGACTGCGGATGGCGGAGATATTGCCCTCCTCGTCGAGGGTTGAGAAAAAGAATGTGTGGCCTAGGGGCCTCCTATGCCCATCCAAGACGTTGCAGTCAAATGGATTGTCAAGAAGCTAGAATTCCAAGACGGCCAGCGCGCAGCGCTGGGCCCACTTTGAAGCTCTCTGTACTTGAGCTTTAAGAAAGCACTATGCCTCACTCGTATGAGTGGAAAAGCGCAGGCCCACAAAATTCCAAAATTTCTCACTCACTTCTATGGTCACTTATCCAGTAGACTTGGCTGAGAGCAGATGTGGTGCCTTAAGCTCCTCAGCTTTTGAAGTTGAAAATCAACTGGAAGATACTTCTTCCAGGATTATGATCTGCTGGTCCAATCCTGATAAGGGCTTAAGAGAAAACAAGACACAACCGTTTGAACCAGCGACCTATGGATCACTACCAACTGAGCTATCGAAGGTAACTGGAAAGCCGGATAGTACTTACAAATATAAGCTAACTGATATCATGTTTCCGTAGTGTAGTGGTTATCACGTTTGCCTAACTCTCGAAAGGTCCCTGGTTCGAGCCGGGCGGAAACAATTATATGTACTCCCATGTGGTCTAATGGCTAGGATAGCTGGCTTTCACCCAGCAGGCCGGGTTCAATTCCCGGCATGGGAATATATTTTGCTTCTCAATTGAAGGCATGAAAAAAATACATAGTCTATTATTCCTGACATGATAAGTTTTGTTTTTATAACACAATGTTCATCAACCCTTAAGCAAAGTAAACTACATAAAATTGAAGATTAACTAATTACAGAATGTAGAATATAGAATTAAAAAAGAAACTTAGTATATGATTTATTTTAAAGTGATATCAAAAGGTTTCCGACACCGGGAATCCCCGGGCCTGCTGGGTGAGAGCCAGCTATCCTAACCCTAGACCATGCCGGATATATGACAAAGTTAAGATTTGATGTCAATAAGTCGGTTATAAGAGTATCTTTCATTAATTTTGTACTGAAAGAACATTCTATGTTGATTAATCTTTCAGTTAAAAGCAAGCAGAGCTAAGGGCCTCCGTGGCGCAATTGGCTAGCGCGTTCGGCTGTGTCAACACCTCTTTTAAGAAGCTCTTATCAGAGGTGTCTGGAGATTCGTCAAACAGGGATTCTTCCGTCAAAACTCCGTCATTTTCTACAGTGGAGCTTAAGGAAACACTTCTGGGATGCTTCATCTTCAAAAACATACTGATTTTTTTCATAAACTCCATCTGCAGGCCGGCTTTGACAGCCTGCCCATTCCTCCTCTACCCTCTTCACTGCCTCTCCCCTTCTCTCCTCTACTACAAGAGTGAGTGTGCATTCATAAGTTATTCTACAACGGAGAGCTGTCTCCCCCCTGTTTGGACGGTTCCAGGCCAGTAGCCCAAATTCCATTTGACCACAAGCATAGGGCTTGCCCAGGACTGCTTTGTCCTAAAAGTGGTTTTGGTTTTTGGGTGAATGGTTTGGCTGATTGCTCCCGAACCGCTAGACCTAGGACGCTGAGACCAACGTCAATCGACTGGCCTTGAAAAGCCGGTCCTTTCTGACCCCTTTTGAGTCCCGTCCTCGCAAGGCCGTTTCCGTCCTCCGCCATCCTCCGCCTATTGTATCGAGTGGCAACTCATCTTTCTCAGCCACCGCAGCGTAACCTGTTGGTGAAGTCCGATTGGCGCTATCCCCCCGGGTCCGGAGTTATCGACCTTGGAAGTTTGGAGATTTCTGGATTTCCGCCTTCCTTGGTCTACCATTCGGCCGGTGTCCGTCGGAGAGACGTGGGACCTTATTCTCTGGCATCGTTGTTGCCAGAACTTCCTTTTGTGTGACCTCGCAGCCTCCAGAGGCCGTGAACGGCCTCCGCCGTCCTCGGCGTCATACATATCATTGGATTCGTCCTTTCGCCCTCTCTCCCCGACCCGTCTCCGTCCGTCCTGTCGTTTCGGAATTATCGACCACAACGGTTTGATTTCTTTAATTATATATTGACTCCATTGGTTTGTTTGTCCTTTGTTTCCATTTTATTGTTTGTTTTGTTTTACTTTTCTCTCTGCCGTTGTTTCGTATTGTTTTGTTGTGTTTTGTTTGTATTGTTGTTTACCCTCCTCTCTTAGGACTACTCCTTCAGTTTGGTCTGTTTGGAGGACTTAGTTTTTATTGGTTTTTTGATTTTAGCTTTCTTTATTTTATTTCTCTTTATTCTTTTTGTTTACCTTTTAAACTAAATTTAAATTCAATATGTCAGGCGACTCCTCCAGTAATAGTTTGAACAAAGATATCTCCTTTTCTCCCAGAACACTTCGTTCTGGTAAAGTTTTTTGTAATGTTAGTCAGGGTAATTTAAGCCAGGATTGTCTTGTCAACAATCCTGTTGCTTCTTCTAGTAAAGTTTTGCCTACAGATTCTTCGCCGATTACAATTCCTTCAGACATTCCCAGAAACTTTTGCAATTTCCCCCCCACTTTAGGTCTTCCGGACTCTTTTAATAATGACTATAATTGCTCCCATGATGAGTGTTTTGTTTTAATGAATTGCCTCAATGAAGAGGCTGAGCAAGTTCCTGGACTCCTAATGAACAATATTAAAGTTTCTGGGCTTGCAATTTCCTTAATTCGATGTCTCCCTATTTATAGGGAGAAATTTTTAATAATCAGCTCCTTGAAGTCCCTTCCTGTTGACTTGGAGGTTTTTAAAATTATTTTCTTTTTAGCAAGTTCGGAAGTAGAGGGATCATCAAATGGTGGCCTGTTTCAGGAATGTACTCTTCTCGAAAATATTTCGAGAAGATTTAAAATCAAACGCAAAATTTTAAGTCTGTTAAGGACGGAAACTATTTTCCGTCTCTTGACAAAATTTTGACCTTTAACCCTTCTTTTTTAGTTTATTTAAGTAATGAAAGTAATTTAGGTCCGCCACCACCTTTTAGTTTTCGTAAGGCAAATAAAATTAAATATTTAACTTCTGCATTTCCTGAAGCAGGATGGCCCCTCGAGGATCAAAACATATTTCAAAATTTCCAATTTTATGATGAGGTCTCGCCTCAAGCGAGTCCTCCTTCAAGTAGTAATTTTACACAGGAGGTGCCTTTAGTGTCGTCTCCTGCTGTAAACACCTCCAGGCTCTCAGTGAACACTGATGAGCTGATGAACTTTAACTGTAATAGCAAATCAAGTAAAATAAATGACCTTTCCACAACTGGTTCTTTATCGGATGGGTCCTCTTTGGTTGTGTTGAACACCACGGAAGGGGAACAAAATAGTTCCGTCCCTCTTGAAGCTTCCACAGATTGTCCTCAGGAAGTTGAGACATGCCCAACTCCTAGTGTTCCAGTGTCTGAGCCAGTTGAGCAATCTGTGGAACCTGAACCTGAGGCAGTTGCTTCGTCTTCGTCTAATTATGACATGTCTTCGTTGGATGATCTTACGCGTCTTGCTGCTGAGAAAGCAGGGAGTCTCTCGATGACAAACGTCCTGGAGTTCCTGAGATCTGGTGAGCCCCGCGTTACGGGAGTGGTCCGATCTGAGGACTCTAAAGAGTATCACGAAAGACATAGACATTACTCCAAGACCTTATTAATTAGAAATGACCGCCGTCTCAACTATAGTACGTTATATAAATTAAAGGATACAATTAGGAGTGCTGACCGGATCACTCCCAAAGATATCATTTCTTTTATTTTTAAACTTTCTTTTCATCAAAATGACCTCCGGGAACGATTTAATCCCATCCCTAAAAGGATGAGAGCTCTGCTGGGTGCTCAATTTATGTATCCCTGCAACTGTAACATTTTATCTACCTTTTTAGCTATGGACAAAGTTCCATCCATAAATAATGTTTTATCACTTTTAATTGACTTTACTGTTTTTAATTACAGGGAGAGAAAGGGGTTGATAACTGTCCCCACCTCTTCTCGCCATTCGAGAAAGAGGATTGAGGCTGAGCTCCGGAAGGAGTATTCCGGAACTATGCGAGCCATTTGTGAGGGGAAGTTGAGCTCCTTTCTCTCCTCCCGCCGTGTGTCCTCTGATGTTGCAGAGGAATGGGCTTCCATTTTAAATCAACAGTCTGTCAGGGATACTAGATCAATTGATGTGATCTGTGACATCCAGTACGACTCCTTCTTCCCAATTGTCCCGGAGGAAGTTAAATTAGCCCTTCCTAAAATTGATGCTAATGAAGACCCAATGGGGGTGGATGGCAGATTTTTTAGGAATGCAGATCCAGCCATTTTATGTAAATACTTTAATTCAATTTTATCTGGGCAAAGACCCCCATCTGAACTTCTTAAAGCAATTACAACTTTGATACCTAAGGTTGACGACCCTAGGACTTCCAGTGATTATAGGCCTATCACAGTGATGCCTCATTTTATAAGAATTTTCCATCGCATTTTGGCCTCAAGATTAGCCTGCGCCCCAATCGATTCCTCCCAGCGGGGTTTCAGGAGGGTCAATGGCTGTCTTGAGAACAATGCGATTTTAAAAGCAATTTTAAAGAAAGCCAATCAACGCGGAGGCAGGGGAGTGCCATGTCATGGTATCTTCCTTGATTTCTCCAAAGCCTTTGACAGTGTCTCACATGATTCTGTTATCATTGCCTGTCGGAGACTAGGAGTTCCTGAACCGCTGATTGACTATTTTAAATTCGTCCTTAATAATGCCTCTACTTCCATAGGTGGAATTAAGGACATCAAATTCAATTCTGGAGTCTTACAGGGAGACCCATTATCAGCCCAACTTTTTAACTTCGTCCTAGACATGGTCCTGGACGAGGCTTTGACTTCAACTTCGACAGCTCTCTCCCCATATGAGATGGATGGAGAGAAGCTGTCGGTTTTATTATATGCTGATGATGCGGTTCTTGTCAGTAAATCGAAGCATGGCATTCAAAATTTTTGGATAATTTTCTGGCTGCATCTGCCAAAGTAGGACTTAGGCCTAACCCATCCAAGTCCAGCTACTTCTGTGTTGGTATGGGATCGCGTTTGAACCGATCCCCCGTCTCCATGGCCGGTTCTTTATTGGAGCCATTGGCCATGACACAAACACAGAAGTATCTGGGCTTAATTTATCGCCCTGCGGGTCTTCAAATTTCTAACATCACTCAATATTTAAGGAAGGGTATTTCTTTTATTTCAGAGTCCAATGTCTCTAGTTTTCATAAATACATATGCCTCAGAGATTTTCTGCTCCCCAAGTTCGTTTATGAACTTTCATTGGGGAGAATTGGCACTAGAGACATTGAGACTGCTGACTATTTAACGCGGGAGTTTATTAGGTCTCTTGTCAGATTGCCTAAGTGTACTCCTACAGAGTTTTTTCATGCTCCTGTTGCCATGGGTGGAATTGGCCTGCTCCACTTTAAGACAAAAATAGTCACCCTCCAAAATAAATTGGCAAAGGCTATTGTAAATTCGAATGACCCATTGGTTAAAGCATCAGCAAGGGTTTGTCCAGACTTGATTGGGCTATCCGTAGTGAGGATAGGTGGCAGGCCCGTCACAGATAGGTTGGAGGCAAGGAAGGCCCTTGCTGAGGAATTGTATATGAAGGTGGACACTGCAGGCTGCAAATCCTTCCTGAAGGGTCAAAGGAACTCCATGTTCCTAAACTCAGGAAAGTTCTTCATAAAAGACAGTGAATTTGCAGCTGCTTGAGAATTATCTCAGGTGCCCCTTTTGTAAAATCAAAAAAGAGCCGCTTTCAGTATTTGAGGGAGGCAACAGGTGTGAAGCGTGTCCTGGGATGGTCAAAAACCTTGACCACATTCTTCAAATGTGTCCCAGGGCACAGGCTCAACGGATTGTACGGCATGATGATCTCCAGGGCGTTATAGAGAGAGATCTTCGGAAGCGAAAGATCGTCTTTACGCGAGACAATGTCATAAAAATGGGCGAAACAGTGAGGAAGCCCGATTTGCTCTGTTTTCGTGGGGACAGAGTATATGTGGTCGATCCCACAATCATAAGCGACAAACGCGCTTTTGAAGACGCCCATAACGACAAGATGACGAAGTATGCCTCTAATGAGTTCAAGGAGGCCCTTCTCACTCATCTTAAGAGAAATACCGCCGACGTGGATAAGGTTGAAGTAATACCTTTTGTTTGTAATTGGCGAGGCGTTGTGTTCCGGGAGTCTTTTAAGGAGATGTCACGGAAATTAAATATGAAGGTTTCTCTCCTTCCTTCTCTTCAATTGAGAATAGTTAAGGGCTCTTATCAGGTCTATAAAAAGGAGAGGTCTATCGCTGAGAGGAGTGATGCATAATAGTTTTGTTTTTTATTATTTTTACTCTTCTTACTTCTTCCTGTCACTGTCTTTTGTTTGTGTTTTTAAAGGTAAACTAATTTAAAGTTTTAAGATATTTTTATATCTTGTAATTGTAATTTTAGATGAAAACTAAGTTATTTTTGTTGTCCTAGTTGTTTTTATAATTTATATTTGTTTTTACTTTTATATTGTTTTTTAATTTTTGTTGTTTTCACTTTTTCATATTCTTGATTTAAAAGTCGTGACTTTGTCACCTCTGTTAGTGCTCCTGACGGCAGGGAGTTGCACGTCCATGCTCTTTGAGTGTACATGTGCCAAGACATGCCTGTTGTGGCTGTAGTCTTTGTTGTATATATATATAAATTTTGCCATGTCTATTTCATCGTGTTTTTGAAATAAAGGACTTAAATGAGACTCTTTGGTTCGAGCCCCACGTTGTGCGACTCATTTTTATATTTTTTATGTTCATATTTTTTTAACTGAAAAGAATTGTATTTATTTAATTATATTGGTGTTTCTCATGTACATATAATACACAGACTTAATTGATGACGTAACAAAAGACCCATCTCTGATTAGGCAAAGGTAGAGGCTATTATTCTCTTTGTGTTCAACTGGCGAGGAGTTTTTAGATCATCTTTTAAGTAAATGTCAAAGAAACTCAGCATGAAGGCATCTCTTTTCCCTTTTCTTCAGCTAATAATTGCTAAGCAATGCCTGAGAGAGTTCCTCTTCTAGACGTTCGAGTCCAAGAGACGTGTAGGAGGAGTTCATGAGTGGAGTCTCCGTAGTCATCCGAGACCCGGAGGGAGGAAGAGCAATGCCTGAGAGACTTCCTCTTCTAGACGTACGAATCCAAGAGACGTGTAAGGAGGCTTCATGAGTGGAGTCTCCGTAGTCATCCGAGACCCGGAGGGAGGAAGAGCAATGCCTGAGAGACTTCCTCTTCTAGACGTTCGAGTCCAAGAGACGTGTAGGAGGAGGCTTCATGAGTGGAGTCTCTGTAGTCATCCGAGATAATCCGGAAGAGGGGGATGAGGATAGATATTGAAGACGAATGAGTAGGAATAGGTCATGAGTTCCTCTTTTCACGATCCAGGTGCCCCAAGATTCCACTTCTATGTGTAAAGTCACTATTTCTCGATCCGAGACTATTCAGGATAATAATAAGTTATTTTCTCCTTTCAGCTGATGTCCTCTCTTATTCCATCTCTAATCTCCTTTTTCTTTTTCTTTTTTTCTCTCCCATTCCTTCCAAAATAAAAAAGTAATTGACCTACGTCATCGTAAGCTGAGCATAGAGGTAGAAAGTATCTATGATCGGCTTACGATGACGTAGATCAAATTACTTTGTTTCATATATTACTTATAGTGGACACACAGAAGGGAATCAGCTCTTTATATCTCTATGATTGAGTTTGTAGATGTAATAAAAATACATCTACATAATAGTAACTGGAGGAGAAAGAGAATGAGAGCTTATGATTACAACCCAGTTATAGGTCTAAGTTCATGCACTCTCCGAATCAGGTATTATTAATAATAGCAATACATACGCATACAGGAAGTAACACACTCATAAACAACGTGCAATAAGTATTACAATAACATGAATACCTGAGACATAATTAATTGGAATTGGAATATATACAAGTGATGTAATTAAGTAAATTATTTCATGTAAGCAGCAAACTAACCTCCGCGCCATCTGGTGGGAAATATAGTAAAGAGTTTGCTGCTACAAGTTACACAAAATGTCCTAGCCAATAGAATCAATGGCCTGTGGAAAGAAAGAAAGAAAAACTTCTGCACTCAATCAAATGATTTAACTTCAACGGTTCTGGGTCTGTTAAGCAAATTCCATTGTCTACAGGCCTAGGACCTTGAAAAACAAAGCCATACACAAAGGGGTTTTATGGTTTTTGAAAAATAGTTGTGACCATAACTCCCGAACCGGTCATCGTAGAGGACTAAGACCAACATCACTGGCCGTTAAAAGGCGCACCAACCAAATCCTAAAACCCACAGCCTCGCGAGGCCGTCACCGACCTCCGTGGCAAGTGACGGCTCTACGACTCAGCAGAGTAAGACAGTCTCACGCCGTAACCCCCATCGGAATCCACCCACGCACCGCCGAGATATCGACCTCCGAAGTGGGAAACAACTGGATTCCAGCGTTATCCCACCGGTTAAGGTCGAGAACTCCGGAACCATGCGCATAGATAAGCGAGGGACACCTCGCTGGGATCGGGCAATCGAGAGGACTTCACTCCACGACATCCCGACCTCGCAGCCTCCGGAGGCCGTCAAAGACCTCGACGAGATGCACACCAAATTTCTCGCCAGAGTACCCCCATTCCAACGAACCACCCGACTACACCTGGACCAAAGTTGTTGGACTTAGATTGGAAAGTTCGAAATCCACACGAATCACGAACCAGAAGAGGCAAAGAAGTGGTCAGGTGCGCCCCATAACACTGTCAAACAGCCTTCTTCTAATTTTAATAAAAAATAATCCTTAATAAAAAAATTACAATAAAAAATTATAAGAAAAAAAATATTATAATCATAATCCTTTAACGCTTTTTAATTTTTATACCCTCATTCAACTATTTAATATACAATATTTAATAACACAACCTTATAACACATATAACACTTATATTAACTGTTGACTAACTTTTTATAAAATCTTAAAATCCTCTTAACACCGAGTTTTATTTCCCGGGGGTTGGAGTTTTAGGACTGCTATTAATATATTCATTTTTTTTTTTTTTTTTTTTTATTGCTACACATCATATATACATATATTCAGTACGGGCACATGTTAATTTTACAAAAACTTATGGTGCCCTCGCAATAGGGTCTCCTCCTATTGCAGTCCGTCCTGATTGATGTACATTGAAGGAGGTTTCTTGATCCATTGGCCGATGTCTGTGTTTGCTAAGAACTTAGCCAGGTCAAGAACTGAGTACCCTTGAAAGGGTCTCGAATTGTCTAAGAGGAGTGACCTTTCCAATTCAAATCGTGGACACTCGTTTGCTAGATGAAGAGGATCTTCATCTGCTTGTCCACAGCCTCGACATAGAGGGCTAACTTTAGGGTGCATCAAGTGGTAATGCCGACGAAGGAGACAATGTCCACTAGTAAATTGAACTAAATAATTAAGTTTTTCCTTTGAATAGTCCAAGAGACGCTTCCATTGAAAAAGCCTCACCCTAGGAAGCATTGCACGGCTTTGACGACAATAGTCCAGATCTGTCCACAGAGTTTGCCACTTTTCTATATAGAAGGCGGTGACAGTTTCCTTAAGGAAGGCCATAGAATAGCCAACCTCTTTATTCTGTGCTTGACCCATAGCTCCAGCTCGTGCAAGCATGTCGGCTACCTCATTACCAGTCACACCGCTGTGACCCTTCACCCAGCAGAGTGAAAGAGGAACCTCCTTTGTAATCGGTCTAATCGACTCCTTTACCTCCTGGACGAGGCTACTATTGGTCTCGATCGACCTTAAGGCACCAATCGCAGATTGAGAGTCAGACCAGATACAAAATCCAGTTTTCGACCATTTGCTCCGGTTATCTTTTATCCAGGATAAGGCCTCCTTTATAGCATAGACTTCCGCTTGGAAGATTGTGCTTTGTGGAGCAAGTGATATCGAGGCTTCACCAACCAGATGATCTCCTTTGGTCACGACGAAACCCGATCCAACTCCCGAAGCGTTCTTAGATCCATCTGTATAAATATGAGTCTGATTTTTGGATTGGTCTTCTAGAATATTCAGATTCCAAATTTTCTTCCGATTGGTCACGTCCTTACGTAGAGTAGGAAATAGCTTGGAGATAATGGTGTCATGAGCGTAACCAAACGGGACGCTTTTAGTTTTGAGATGACACCACTTTTTCATTTCAGACACAAAATCATTCGTGATACGGATACGACTCATAGTTGCAATTCGTTGAGCCTCTAGAAATAGAGGAAGAATACCAAAAAATACTTCTAATCCCTTGTAGGCGTAGATCTCATTGAATGACATAGACCAAGCAGACCTAGTCTTTGAACTTTATCCAATAGCTTCTTCTGTCCTTGCGTAATGTTGTGTGCCCAAATTAAGGCTCCATAAGTTAGAGCGGGTTTTACTATGCTTTGATAAGCCCATAGCGCTTGACGGGGACCCAGACCCCATGTCTGCCCTACTATACGCTTCATGGAATGGAGAAGTTTCTTTGCCCTTGATGATTTTATTTTAAGATGAGCTTGGAACTTAAGTTTAGAGTCTAGTATTATGCCAAGATACTTCATGGTTTCTGAATAATTTATTTGTTGGCCTCCCATGATAGGACATGGCCAAGTTGAAATTTCATGCTTTGTTTTTCGAGTGAATATCGTTGCGACGGTCTTTGATGGTTAAATGTCAGGCCATTTGCTTGGCCCCACTGTTCAACAGTTGAAAGAGCTTGATTCATATCATGAACCATGCTTGTAGGATCAAGTCCCTGGACTATGAGAAGAACGTCATCTGCATAGCCAACAACATTTACTTTAGTACCTCTGAACTTTACAAGGAGATCATCAATAGTAATATTCCAAATTAGAGGTGACAGAACTCCTCCTTGTGGGCTACCACTAGTTGGGCGCACAGTCTTTGTGGTTCCTCTTATAGATGTGCTTACAATTCTCCCTTTCAATATATTATCGTACCAATAGCAAATGGGCAAGTCAGCCCCTTGAGCCTGGAGTCCTTTTAAGGCACCGGCGAAAGATATATTGTCAAAGGCTCCACTGCAGTCCAAACTTACCGCGAGAGCATATTTTTTTCCATAAACTGCCTCCTCTAGCTTTTTAGTTGCTTCTGCGAGGGCTGTGTCTGTAGATCGGCCAACAGTGAAAGCGTGTTGGGAATACAAATATAAAGGAAGTCGTTCCTGAAGATGCCACTGCAGTAATCGTTCAAGGGTTTTAAGAACGAAACTCGAAAGAGTTATTGGTCGAAAAGATTTTGGTATAGCGTATGATTCCTTTCCTGGTTTGGGTATAAATATAACTCTCATTTCTCTCCAAATAATTGGTATTTCATTCAATCTCACTGAGCGAACAAAGAGAATGCGAAGATATTCCAACATTTCTATAGGGAGATTTTTAGGACGCATGGTGGAATTCCATCTGGTCCAGCAACCTTATAACTATGAAATGAGAGTATCGCAGTTTGAAGTTTTTCCAAAGTGATTATTCCATTAAGATCATCCCCTGTATTAACTAATAACTATAAGAAGTCAAAGATGAGGAATCCCCGTACTCTTCAATGATACCACATCCCTGTATGCGGTCTCAAACGTCTCCGGATTAAAACCCATGCGGAGACGCACACCCAGTGGAATGGAACAGGGCAAAGAGCTTCAATTATGGCTATGAATTCCTTGTTACTAAGAACACAACAATAAGCATTGCAAAGACCGAGCTAGAGCTCAAAAAGGAGCTTGGCCACAAGACGAATATAAAAAAAACAATAGTTATCTACAAAAAAAAATTTCCTGAGAATCCAGCAAGAATGTTCATGTATGTCCGGAGCGACGTTCCTACAACAAAATCTTAAAGGACCTCTCTATGGAACAATCAACTGAAGAAATAGAGGAAGGGGAACACTTCGCTGATTACTTCCATGGTTGGAAGTCGCAGAAGCAGAGTGAATAGTGAATATCCGACAATTTCAGTCGCGGCGATCACTGAGGTCATCGCGTTGAGCATGTTCCCCCCCCCTCAACACACCCGAGTCCTTGGGTGTGTTAGCTTAGCCCTGACTATAAGGATATTGTTGAGGACTTGTTGGATAATTCAGGACAAACGCCCCCAACCCCTGACACGACCGAACTTAGTCCATCGGCAGAGGTTGCAAGCACTGCTGCGTCTCTATCGATGCGCATTGTCATTAATCAGGACCTCGTCCTCAACAGCCTAATGGCTCTGGTCCCGGATGCCCCGAGCAAAGGAGGCTATCCATTGCCAATGAGGCGCTAAAGGAAGCCCTCATGACGCC
>CP045899.1:416276-453289 GCA_013387185.1 Caligus rogercresseyi
CTGGAGCTTGGTCTTTCAGATAGGACTTCGGTGAAAACGAAAGGAGAGCCACTGAGGAGACTCACGACAGGAGGAGAAGAGGAAGATTAAGAGGAAGTAAGTGAATGTACTGCTTCAGGACATCAACCGGAAGCTGAGCCTGCTGGATAACTAAGGAAAAAGATGAATCCAGTTTAAACGATGCTGTGACAGTCTTCAACAAAGGATGACAAGAGTCTCGTAGGTCAAACTACCCCTCATATGAGAGACGACTGGAAGAAAGTTATGTATAGAGGGCCGGCAGTCCCAGCCAAGAAAAACATTGCAACCAAAAATAGTAAACGGCTTCTCAGTAGTCCAGAGACTGAGAATGGCAAAAGGTAAGGGATGTTTATGGATGAGCAAGGATCTCTCTACAAAAATTAATTAAAATGCTCAAAACCAACCAAAATTTTTTATGATAAGTTGCTCTTATATAAACATTGCAGCCATAGCAAAGCGGCTACTTCAGAGCTTAAACTTAGGAAATACCAAATTGTTTTCATAACGGAAACCCTACCTGTCTGATGGCTCTACAATAGTCTCAAGCTCAGTGGACACACAGTTCATAGTAAGTCAGGTTCACGGCCAGGGTATGTTCCGTACGGCTGAACCGCTCCATGCAGGGTTTGTACAGAGCTCTCAGATAGAGATGTATGCACAGTTTGCCTCAAGGTTGAGGGGTCTAATACTATATTTGTGCGGCCTATCTCGACCAACTCCAAATTTGAGAAATGAGACACTAACGAAAGTTAGAAAGATATGATCTCAAAAAATACCCTTACTCCTTTCGAGAACCGAATGCCCCAATTGTCTTAGGGGTATTAAAGAAATGATGCAAGAGGAGAAGCTCTCGAAACTATAATTGATGAAAATAATCTCACTGTTCTAAATCATGGTTGTGAAACCCCACCTTCGCGACCCAAAGAGCTAAATCAGTAATATCATGAATAAGATGGAAACAAAGGACGGCACGTAGATCTCAGACCATCAATGTCTGATCATGGATATAGATTGTCTTCAACTTTGAGAAATATATGCCAGTTGATGAGAGATCAAAAACCTTTAAAAAGTCAACTGGGATATTTATAGAGCCTACACTGAGAAAACAACCTGCCTCCAATTGCATTTGATACTGAAAGCATTATAGATGCGCGGAAGCACTTCGCGAGGTCATTATAAACGCTTTAGATACAGCATGCCCCCCAAGGAAAACGATCAAATCAAAAGCAGTAACTTGGTGGACGAAAAAGCTATCTGCTCTCAGATACAAACTCAGAAAACAGGAGTCTAAACGCAACCTTAGCTCACATAGGGAAAAGTACTGGGCTGTAAAAAAAGAATACCGTGCTGCCTTAAGGAAGAACAAAAAATTATTGGAGAAATTTTGGTGCAGAGCTGAAGTCCGAAAGATATAGCCAGACTAATCAAGATCCAGAGACCAATAGCAGACTCAATCGCCTTCTAAACATGGCCATAGTATGCAGTCTCCTGCTGAATCTCTAGAAGTATTTTCAGTGGAAAATAGAAGAAAACCTCCCAACACTTCACGCGCAGCACGCATACTCTAGGGGTCTATCTTCGCGACGGCTCTTCACAAGTAGATGACTTTATAGAAAAAATATATTTTTCGACAGCAATGCACCCTTACAGTCAGTTTGGACTGCACGGGGTGCATTGGATTATGTTCAATATGACTCGGCAAACAACGCAATGTCGAGACTTAGTATTCCAAAGAGTTAAATATCATGGTATACAAAACACCTCACATCTCGGAGTAAAAAGCAGACCTCAAAGGTGAAGAACTCTGCATTAACCAACGCGTGGGAGTCCACAAGGAGGTGTACTTTCACCCTTAGTTGAAACACAATTATGGATAAACTCTGGGGAAAATTTATAAGAAGTGCGTTAATGCAGTAGGATATGCAATGACGGACGTATCTCTTAATTAGTGGGAATGATCCCCTCACTCTTACGGATATTATGCAACAAGCAATAAATAGTCATAGAATGGGAGAATGCGAATGGTTTGACCTTCAACTCGACTAAATATACAGCAATCGTCTTTGCAAAGGCTACAAACTTAGATCAAATTACTTTCCGCGTATGAAAATAGGTGACAGAGAAATAGATATTCACCAAAGCTGAAATACCTAGGTGTTGTTTTTGACCAGGGACTTACCTGGACCTATCATCTTATAGAAAAGCGTCCAAAAGCACTCATGTATGGAACATGGCGAAAGCAATCGCGGGACAGAAATGGGGGTGACTTGGATAAGATTATTTGGCTCTACGAGGCGATGATCGGGCCAATTATGTCCTATGGATGTTTAATATGGGGGCATTCCGTAGTGGAAAAGAAAGCTGCCGTGAAGATCTTGAACTCGATACAACGAAAAGCACTATCAGCGATGACCCACACATTTAGATCAACGCAAATGCTGGAATGGAATCTGTGCTCGGTATAATTCCCTTGATTTATACTTGCAGGGACAGGCAACAAGGACTAGATGGAGGACAAAGCACTTGCTAATAGACACTTGGGATGGCATGGGCAACCTTCCAAATCGTAGAGGTCACCGCTTTTCCTCTGATAAATTCTTAATGAAGCCAAAATAAATCAACATAGCGATTACATTGAGGGCAAACCTGATTGGATGAGTAACCTTCCACTCGATAATCCAGACTTGGTGGTATATACTGATGGATCTAAAGATGATGCGGGGAATACTGGTGCTGGATGGTCAATTACAAAGTGTGAAGTGTCTGTTCAGCACTCAATGGTATCTCTAAACAGCGAATCATCGGTATTTCAAGCTTAAGTCTTTGCAATCAAACAAGCAGTGGAAGATCTTCACAAACTCAATAAACAGTGGGAAACTGTCACCATTAAATCAGACTCACAATCTGCAATAGCTGCAATTCATAACCCTCTTACTACGAGTTATGAAGTGAAAAAATGCAAGGAACCAACAAGAGTCTAAAACAGGAGAAGAGCTTATACATAGAGTGGTGCAGAGGGCACGACGATATTACGGGGAATGAATTTGCGGACTACCTGGAAAAAGTGGGACAAATGTCATGATCGTAGATGTGTCGTGTCTCCCAGCTACATTAAGAAAGTGATTGAAGAATTAGTTTATAAAAAATGGTGCAGTCGATACAATGATTGTTATCATTTAAAGCACACACACTTAATGTTAAAAAAACTTAATGGTTTAAAGACCTAAACCTCTCAAACTCCATCGGCGAGAACATATAAGCGTACTTGACGTATGGACGTACTTGACGAACGAGGGCGTCATTCCCACAGTCCAATTAGGGCCCTGTACGTCCTTTCCGACATCACGCCCCTCCAATTGAGACTATAGGGACCACCTCAACTTACTCGATTCCATGGGACTCCTCGCACTCGAAGTACTTCAGGAGTGCCTTCTTGAATTCGTCGGTGTTGTAGGTGGCAGCTTTGTTATTCTCTGCCTCCTGGAGAGAGAGAGTATCCGAGACAATGGTCGAGATCCACGACGCTGATCTTCTGTTCGTCGATAATCACAAGGTCCGGTTTCCTCACGGTTCCACCCATGGGGATGATGTTGTCCTTGTGGACACCGAATCAAACGCTTTGGCAAGGTCGATGAAGGCGAACGCTAGTGGGAAGTTGCGCTGACCGCCTGTGGCTGTTCCTATTAGGTTCCTGAGAACCATGTTATTCTCGGAACAGCCATTCACCTCCCTGAAGCCCTTCTGGCAGCTGTTGATTCGTACTTTCTTAATCCTGTTAGCCAGGACTTTGTGGAGGACCCTAGTTATATGGGCGTAGAACCGTTATTGGTCTAAAGTCCCTGCTAACTGTGGGTCCTCTTTCTTGGGGATCAATGTGGTCCTTCCTGTGTGTAGCTCCTGCAGCAATTTACCTTCGAATAGGGCTTTATAAAAGAACTTCACCACTTCGTCCATGGGTATTTCATGAATCTCTGCCCCCTCATTCCCAGTGGGTCCTTAGATGCGCCCAAAATAGCATGGCCTCTCTAATTTCCTCTACTGAGATGGGGGCCTCCATGGCGTGGTCCACCTTGTTGACCAGAGTTGGGGTTCTGCATCCTTCACGGATGCATCTCGAACTTGTGTACCCATTCCACAATTACTTGTTGGGGTACACTCTGGTCATCCCCACCTGGCTGGCGCCTACCATCTAGAATCAAGCCTACCGTTCCTGGAAAGTCATTCCCCAGGGCCTGTTGTATTCTTTGTTAGACCTCTTTACTCTATGTCAAGCCCATAAGAAGTGCAAGAGTTGTAATTTTGATAAATGTGGAGCATACTTTCACAAGACAGTGAACATAGTTTATCCAAGTGCCTTAGAATAAACAAATTTCTGTATTATGTGTTAAGTATCAGAATATACAAAGAGTAATCACAACAATTTGTGCCGATTAAGTTTTTTTTCCTTTTTTTCTTTGGCAATGGAGATTATTTTGTAGAAGTAATTTACATTTAGTTAGGTTCATTATTGCCTGTTCTCATGAGTCAAAATGTAACTTTACTCAATGTCGGGCCGAAGGCCCGAGACGGGGGATCATAAGGGGGCGCAGCCCCCTTATCAAGCTTGTTATATATATATAACGGAACCGTACATGCATTTTTATCACTTAAAAATATTTGGTTCTCATCACAGCATCATTATTTTCATTCATAGAAGCTGGGATAAATAAATCTAGATGAAACACAAGAAATAAATAAAATAAAATTAGATGAAACACAAGAAAATGGATCCCAAAACCTATCACTTGCCGAGGATTATTATTCTTATTTACTGTAATAATTGATAACTAATTTTCCCTTTTTGTTAAAATGGTCATTTTTTATGTTGGCATTGAACGAAAATACAATTTTATATAATTAATAAAATATGTTATTTTTATCCCAATACCATTTGCAAGGGCATAATATAAGCTTCATCAATTATATCCATGGACACCCTACTATTTTTTGTTTTGCTTTTTATACTTTGCTCTTTAATCGTGATTTTTTTCTTTGTTTTCAGACCCATTTTCAAAGTGAACTCGTGGATCTTATTTGTTGATAGTTGTGATGTGAATAAATGTGAATAAAGGAAGTTATGACTTGTTCTTTCAACATTGGAGTCCCTCATAGAGGTAAACCTTCAATTTTTAGACGTTTTCTCAGTACGAAAACTTTAAAAAAAACATAAATCGCTAAATTTATAAAGGCAAAGATTGACGGTTGGACGTCAAACGTGTATTTAGTATTGTTTATATTTAACGTTGTTTTCCTATTATATTTTTGTCCAATAGTTTGAAGTAATATAATATTGAAAAAATGACATAAGGAAAGTTCTACTTTAATGTAGATCTATGAGAGTCAACAAATAATGAAGAAGAAAAACACCATTCAGCATCAAATAATAATGAACCATGAATGATTGATCCCCTCATTCAGAATCCTTTTATCAAACATAAATGATCAAATAGCATGCTTGCGTTAGGAGGTGCGAGATGAATTTATCTTATCACAGTCGGCCCTCGCTACTTCGCCCTCGACATCTCGCAGTTCTTTACTACTACGCGACGACGGCTTGGCTCCCGTTTTTTCACGGCAAAACGACGTCCCCTTATGAACTCAATGGCAGAATTTTCACACAAAAAACTTAGTCTATAAGTATAATATTCACCTATTGATAATTCATCCTTTAATCTGGTGTGACACCTCATTATCCCTTGTTAATCCACCTTTGACCAAGGCAAAATGGCGGTAGGTTTCAAACGTCAAATCTCTAAATTTCACTATATATCAGCATCGCGACCCTCATGGTCGTGTGTAGTGGATCTGGGCCGTCGCGACTTTGAGAGGGACGACTGTATTGGTACATATATTGAGTTATAAAGAGAATATATATCACAGATAAAGATGTTATTATTACCTTTCCTACAGGAGCTCCACATTTATTGTGAACATAATGGCAGCTCTTATGTGATGGAGCTTTTTGTGAGAGAGTTGACGGAAATCATTTGAAGCGTAGGAAAGACAACCTCCAGATGAGTTGTAGAAAAACGAATATTCCCTTAATTAATAATACCTAAAAGAAAAATAATTTATATATTAGTATAAATAATGTATGCCTAATGCTGTTCACAACATTAAGAATCAATCGCTGAATATCAGAAGGCTTCGTTAGATGGGGCGTGCATGAGCATAGATTTAAAATGTATATAATCTTTTTTCACAAAAATATATACGGGGGTTGCATAAGTCTTTTCCCATGTTTTAACTGTATTTGAGAGGTTTAAAGATATTTTCTGTGAAACTTTGTTGCGTGAGAATGTAGAGCATGACGTCATCTTCAAAACAAAGTACTGTACATGTAGCTACACAAACGTGTGCCCGGCATGGAAGCAAAACGGCATGAAGTAGCAGTTCTCATCCGCGCCGGCCACGGCACCAACGACATCGTCACACTCACCAACGTGTGTCGCAGGACCGTCTCCAACGTGCGCAAGCGCATCAAAGACGGCCAAGACCTCAAGGACAAGCCCCGATGTGGCCGCCCAGTCAAACTGTCCACAGAAGTCGTCCAGAAGGCCTTCACGGCCAATCCGAAGCTGGCAATGGCCACATTGGCCAGGAAGAAGAACGTAAACAAGTCCACCGTGTCCCGGGCCGTCAAGAACGCGGGAGGCAAGTCCCTCAGGCTTGTGGAAAGGCCTCTCCTGAGTCAACGTCATCAAGATCTTCGTCTGGAGCAATGTGGCAAGCTCCTGAACAGTTGGAAACATCACGGAGACCGCGTAATTTTCTTTTCGGACGAAAAGACGTTCACGGTTGACCCGGTCATCAACAAGCAGAACGACAGGGTCGTCTGCTTCAACAATGAGGACTACAACATCCGCAACGTAACCACGACCAAGCACCCGGCCTCCGTGATGATGTTAGGCATAGTAGCCTCGACGGGGACAAGATGGCGCCCATCTGGTTTGACACGGGCTACATGCTCACAGCGGCGGACTACTTGGAGATCTTGAAGACCAAGGTCCTCCCGTAGGTCCTGAAGATCACCAAGAAGGCCAAGAAGTCGTCTTACGTTTTTCAGCAGGATGGTGCACCCGCGCATACGGCCAACGTGGTCCAAAAGTGGATGGCTGACAACATGGAGACCTGGCCCAAGAACATGTGGCCCCCCAGAGCCCCGACTTGAACCCCTTGGACTTTTCCATCTGGTGGCATGTCGAGAGCAAGGCCTGTAAAATCCGCCACAGCAATGTCAACGACCTCAAGACCTCCGTGAACAAGGTATGGAGGTCCATGCGCAAAGTGTACGTGACCGACGTCTGCAGGGCATTCTGCGGCGCCCTAGAGGCCGTTATCGAGGCCAAAGGAGGTCAAATTCATCAATATAGCATCTGTTAATATGTACAACAAACCCCTAATAAACATTACATGTAGACATTCGTCATGATTAATCACTAGTGGTCACTGCTCACGTCGTCCAGATGGGAAAAGACTTTTGCAACACCCGGTATGTTAAGATAAACCCAAATTTCAATAATTTACTACTTTTTAAAGGCATACTTATCTTAACAATAATAGTTTCACCAATTTTTTTATTCTGAGCACATAAAATAACGTTCCCATAAATCAAGATATGGCGCCACAAGTTTTTTTTTCAGGATGTCTAGATTTTAAAGATTTTACTTTTTGGAATTTACGATTTTCTTGAATTACATCTCAATATACATTTTTTGATTTTCATCAGGATCCGTCCTACAACAGGTATTTGCCATATGACATGATGGGTCACAAAAATAGGCAATTCCTTATTTCTGCCTGATTTTTATAGACAATTAGGCATATCAATAATGTTTTAGTGTCTGCGATTAGGTCAACCGAATTCGAAGACACAAAAACTTATAACGGAAGACTGGACGATGGTACTCCTCAGTAAAAGGCATAGTTTCCTTGAAAATATATAAATTATAATTTAAGAAAAAAGGCCAAGAAAACCCTGAAGACAACTGGAAACAAAAATATATCTGCAAAAAGCCATCAGAAAGATAAAAAACAAATTGGTCCCTTAAATGACTCAAAGCAATATGCTGCAGGAAATAAGTCCATCCAACTGAGCATCCTCCTGACACAAATACATTAGAGTAATACCCTTTAGTCATATAAAATGCCCCTATTCCCATTGTTACCCTATTAATACTTTTTTTAATGAGTTTGACGATTTTATTTTAAATTATTTTTATAAATACATTTTTAACATTTTAATCCTTCCCATTCAAGCAATTAAATGCCTCTTATTAACATTATTTCAATCCCTTAAATTCAAACCATTTAATCCCCCTTCAATGCGCATCATCATTTAAACCTTCGTCATCAAATTGGTTTATTTCCTTATTTCGACCCTGCATTTTTAAATTTGAATGATTTTAAACTGGATCTAAAAACAATAATGCCGCCTGTTGATGTTAACTCTGTTCTTGTCAACAGAACAAAGAAAGTGTTATATAATATATTTTATAATTTGATCCTGATATATTATCAAATTGTGACACCCCCCCTCCTAGGAAAAGTTACTTTAGATGAATATTTTTAAATAAATATTTTACAAGTTTTCGAAAACTATGACAATTTTATGATCTTATAAGAAAATAAATGGCGAAGATAGGAAGCAAAATATAAATAAGTCACTGGAACGAAAATACAATGAGAAGTTCAAAAAGCCCTAGACGAAGTTCAGAGCGAAGGGTTTTTTCAAAGCCTTAGATGAGGTTTTGTCTAAAAGTCCATTCTAGACTGAAGATTTGGCAACAAAAACAGACGGCATGGCAAAAACCTGGTGACGATAATGAAAGACTTTGGTTTTATGGGAAATATGTAGGGAATTTAACCTTTTAGGAGAAATTTTAATAACAATTTTATTCTCCATGAGATATTAAGATTTTTTAAATATCAAGTAAAGGACAGACTAGGACCAGGCGACGAGGTCTTCCAATCTGGCCTAAGAATACTTTTTTAAAGAAATGCCATTTATCCATTTCAAATTAATTATTAAACAAAAGATCAACATGACCCAGATGTTCTTTATTTTTAAATATTATCAAAAAATAATTGTTTTAACGCCTTTAGAAATAAATTTTTACAATTATATATATATATATATATATATATATAACAGTTATATTTTTAGTTAATGAACCATTATTTATGGTGTATCCTTTTCATAACGAGCTTCAATGTCGAAAATAAATAAAAATAAAAGTTGTATTTATAAGTTGGAATAAAAACAAAACGTATAGCCACAAAACTTTCATATATTGGGGGTAACACGTCTCGATCATAGAGATATAAAGATATAGAGCTGATTCCCTTCAATGGCAGAGAAACATCGTTCTGTTGTTTCTGTGTGTTCAAAATAAACAAATTAATTGATACTACGTCATCGTAAGCTGATCATAGAGATAGATTCTATCTCTATGGTCTCGATAGACAGTCAGCAGACCTTTATTATATATTTTCTACATGATTGACGGTATGACAAATAATTTAACGAAATGAGACATTATTAACTCAAGTACTATCTTATTGAGGCGATAAAATACACTTGCCATAATATTTATAATTGCATATATTAAATTATGTGGAAAATAAAAATAATATCCACTAAAGGTTCTATTCAACAAATGCAAGGTTTTGTGATTTTCTGTTTCGTCATTGATCCGATATATTTATTTATCCTCGGATTATTTTATTAAGCCATCGCAACATTCCTTCCGTTCATTTTTATTTGATTGAAAATGGTGTAATTTTGATTCGAAAACAATTCGTAAAATTGCATTAAACTTTTTATCGGCAAACTTTTAGATGGAGCAAAAAAGCAACGTCAAAGGTAAGGTAACCAATATCATAATTGTAAAGATACATAACAATGTACTTATATCGCAGAAAATTTGAGAATGATTGAGAAAAACATTTTTAAAAAAACTATAAAAATTATGCCGTCTGGATGAAGAAAAATAATGTGGATAAAATAAATGCTCCCCAATTATATCATTCACATCTTTAGGCAACTCAGACCATCAATTTTATCAAATCAATGAATGATGTAAAAACTGTATGTTTTTAGACACAATGGAAAAAAAATTGTGCTTCTTCGGCAAGACTTATAATCATTATAAACGTCGTAACATTTTTTTATTGAATGTTCAGCTATAGATAGAATATTACATAATATGCAAATAATATTTTTCTGTTTGCACCTTATAGTTGAGTTGTAGTTTGTTGGAATGGAAATCAAATTTCGATATCAAATGAAATAAATTAATTTTACTACAAAAATAGAGTTTATTTTATATAGATAAAAAAACCATCACAATTCGTCGAAGAAATTTACGAATCTTTACATATAAGAGGGATGCAACTTAACAATATGTAATTTTTAATCAAGGTTTTGCTCATGACTCAAATGGGACTTCACTCCGACTAATGGAAGATACAGAAAATATTAATCTACAGGACCCCCCTTTGCCATATCAAGATATAAAAGTAAAGGACCTTAATTTTTTAAAAATTATTGTGCCGCAAACTAATGGGTATAATAGCTACAATATCGAAAAAATTCACACCGACGTAGAACAAAAATCATATAAGAACTAGGATTATTTTCCAATAGGGATCAAAGACAAGAAGTATATTAACCAAACTTTTCATTTATTGAGGGCCCATTAAGAGCGGAGAGATATTTAAAAACACCCAAATACTAAATGCATCATATCTACAGGTTTTATAAAGTTATAAAAATGTTAATACGTGGTTAAACCTTATAATATGAGAAAAATAAAAGTAAAAAAAAAAACAATGCTACCCGTTCAATAAAACCCAAGTTATGAGTCACTTAGCTGCGTCCAAGCATTTGATCATACCATTTTTTTTGAAAACCTATTTTATTTACTTTTTAGATAATTATAATTAATGATTGATAGCACTGGTCAACAATTTTTTTTCTTTGGCAGACCATCTAGGAGTGTTTTCTGGGGTTTGAAGGTCGCTGATTACGAATATAACATTGGTTTTGCCAGATTGGCTCTAGTTTAGAAGATACTGATAGCCCCAAATAAGCCTAAACTGCTAAAATTCTCCCTGTATTTCAGGGAGAATTTTATATAATTATTTATATAGGGAGAATTTTTATATAATTATATACTGTAATTACTTAATAACATTTTCCATAAATATAGTTGCAGTATAAATTAAACAGTAATTAAGAATTTTCTTTTTAATTCCAGAGTTGAAAATGAGTTCCAGAGAGAAAATGAGTTCTTCTAGAAGATGTTGCAGATATGAACCGGATGTCTTTTGTTACATCTGTGGACAGTATATGATGGCACAACAAAAGAGGAATATTACAGACTTTGTCAAGAGGGCGTACAAAGTATACTTCGATATGAAACTTGGTGACCAAGACAAGTCTTGGGCCCCACATATGGTGTGCAAAACCTGTGTAGAAAGTCTCGGCGGTTGGACCAACGGTGAGCTGAAGTTGAAGTTTGCTGTACCAATGGTGTGGAAAGAGCCCAAGAATCATTTTGATGACTGCTACTTCTGTCTCAATGACATGACGGGGTTTAACAAGCACAAGAAAGCAAATTGGCAGTATCCGAGCCTGGATTCTGCTATCCGTCCTGTTGCGCACTCTGAGGATCTACTTGTGCCTGTTTTCACCAGTTTGCCTGAAATCGATGAAACCGGAGAGATTCCAGCTGATCTTTCAGTATCAAGTGATGATAGCTGTAGTGACTATGAAGAACCCTCAAATGGCCCTCAGCTTTTCAATCAATCTGAACTTAATGACCTAGTGCGAGACCTTTGTTTGTCGAAGGAGCAGTCTGAAGTTCTTGCATCACGACTCCAAGAGAAAAACATTCTTGATTCTGGCACAAAGTAACATACTATAGGACAAGGGAAGGCAGCTTGCTTCGTTTCTTTTCTAAAGAAGACGACCTGGTCTTTTGTAATGACGTTTCTGCACTTCTTAACTGCATGGGGATCTCATCATATGACCCAGCAGATTGGCGTCTCTTCATAGATAGCTCGAAAGCAAGTCTAAAAATTGTACTTATGCACAATGGCAATAAGTTTGCTCCTGTACCAATTGGCATTCTACCAAGATGAAAGAAGAGTATGATGCTATCAAATTTGTTCTTGAAAAGATGAATTACAACACTCATAAATGGCTGATTTGTGTGGACTTGAAATGGTCAATTTTCTGCTTGGTCAGCAAAGTGGGTACACAAAGTATCCCTGCTTTCTTTGTTTGTTGGGGGTTAGCAGAGCAAGAATCCAGCACTGGAGAAGGAAGAACTGGCCAGAACGAGAAAGTCTCGAAGTCGGCACAGCCAACGTCATCAATGAGCCTTTGGTACCCAGGGATAGAATCATCTTCCTCCATTGCACATAAAACTAGGGCTCATGAAGCAGTTTGTTAAGGCGTTGAACAAGGATGGGGATTGCTTCAAGTACATATGCAGGCAATTTCCAGGTCTTTCCATCGAAAAAACTAAAGGTGGCATCTTCGATGGACCTCAGATTCGAACGCTCATGAGGGATTCTGACTTCACTAATCATATGAACACGGTTGAGTTAAATGCTTGGGTGTCCTTCACAGATGTAGTGACAAACTTTTTGGGAAATCACAAAGCTGACAATTACAAGCAATTGGTCCATAAGATGCTTACTGCATACGGAAAACTAGGGGCAAATATGAGCATTAAAGTTCATTTCTTGTTTAGCCACCTCGACAGATTTCCTGGTAATCTTGGTGATTACAGTGAGGAGCAGGGAGAGAGATTCCATCAAGACATCAAAACAATGGAAGAGAGGTATCAAGGCAAATGGGATGAGCACATGATGGCAGACTACTGTTGGAACCTTTTGAGAGACTGCCCAAAAGTTGCTCACAAGCGAAAATCGTATAAACGTCAATTTTTGTTTTGTGAATAAAATATTGTTTTGTGTGTTCATTGTAACTAAGAATCTATTGTATAATGCTTTGCATTCATTTATGATATATAACTGATTATGTAAATGTTTTTTTTTCATTTGGAGAATTAAAATTCAGCAATTTTTTGTATATCCTCGAAATCTATGAAAAGTGTTCAGTTATAGGATAAATGAAATGATGTTATATCTAACTTAACTTGTTAGATTGAGATTTTACACTGTCTTTGTGGTTTAAGATTATCATAAAAATCAATATCTGACATTTATGCACTATTTAGCCGTTTTTGTACGTTTAGCTATGGTCGCGAATGGGTGATTTCAGACAAACGACCCCCCTGTGATATCTCAAAAACTAGAGCCAATTTGAAAAATCTAATGTCAGATTCGGATTCAACGCCCTTGAAACCCAAGAAACCAGATATTCCATTCGGCAAAATAATATGATGGGTATTAAAATACCTAATAAACCTTTGAATTTCTTTATTTATTTTATTATGCGCTAATATTGTTTTTATTCATGTATAGTTTAACCACTGATGAGGCTCTGGACCTACTTAAAAGCTGAAAGATGTCCACTTGAACTCTCATATAACTATTAATAACATAAAGGCTCCAAGAATTTAGATGACGATAGAGGAGACAAACAATCAAAAAATACTTTTTCGGCTCCAAGTCGTCTTTGTCTCCGAAATGATAATGAAGAACAAACTAAGAAGTATATATGTGTTGAAGAAATAAAGAAAACCGAATAAACAAATAAGCAGATCAATTTTTACTAGTATATTGTTAGCAATAAAAAACCACTCTCTCAAAAATATTCCTTAACAATCCAAAATCCTCCACATAAAGTTTTGTCTGAATTGAGCATGATCAATATTTATAGAAAACTTTTTCAATAAAATAAACATATGGGGGAAAATGATTATCCAGGGATAACAAAATTGTCCCAGAACACACATTAACACCTAAAAGTCATCAAGGAAAATTGAGTCCAAATCTAACTTGACAATTTTAAGAATAAATGTTTTGGCTAATAAACATTGCATATATGAATTTTCCTGAGGGTGATCACACGCTACCACAAGTAAACCCCTACCCCGGAGCCCTCAAAATTATGCACTGAAATTTTTGAATGAATAATTAGGGGAATACAGGGGGAAACCAACAAAAAATTATTTTATTAGAATATATATATCAGGTTTTGAGGTAACAAACACTTCGTATTGGTGTGCTTGTCAATATATTTAAATCTTAAGAGATATGAAATTCGCATAATTCAATTTAACTTTTTAATTGATTTAATCAAAAAGGGTCCAACTATCATAATGATTAAATGTCTATGGTTTTAAGAATAATTATTGAGAAATAATTGAAAACGATACTGCTTTTTTAATCAGAAAGTAAATCCAATGAATTATGTTTAGTATAATTAAATACTTAATTTATATATGAATATTAGGTTGAGTGATTAACCCGTGGATGCATGATGGGGTCATATTGACCCCAACAGACGTTTGAACTCTTCTAATGCAAGGAGTACTAAAGAGATGGAGGGAACACTGTATTTTGTTTATGTACACATGTAGTCAGAGTCAAAATTTATACTTACTTTATTTATACTTTTTGTGCTAAGAGTAATTGACTAATAATTGACCTATATAAGACTTTCATCATAAAGGAAAAGGGTAAGTTTATAATTATCTTTTTTGTAGTGTTTTTTACAATATAAGGATTCGTTAATGCACAATAGATATGAAATGGAGATGATCCTTCCATTGGAAGAAGCTTACTTCTCTCAAGTCTCGAATGGAATGAACCTAGATCTCTATGATCATTCTTCTATGGAGGAACCCTTTAAGATTTTAATCTTTTTATGACTCCTAGTCTTCTCTTAAGCAAATTTTAAGTGATTTTTTGAGCTATTCTAAGGATTACTGCTCTATCTCTTTATAAACTCATCACAGTACTCTTGATTTATGTTTATTTTAATTTTCAGATTTTATAATGTGCTTTGCTGCTGCCCTGGGTTGCCAATTCTAGCATTCCAAGACTGCCATCGAGATGGAGATCCTTTGACGGTTGAGGAGAAAGGTGAGATCAATTAATTATATTACTTTTATATCATATAGGTGTAACTTTATGTACAAATTCTTTTAGGCTGCAAAACGAGCAATCCCGACTGGACGAAAAGATTAAAAATTATATTGCTATGGATGAAGTTCGGTGACTTAAAGGGAAAGTACGATCAATCGAGTAAACCTCATAATATGTTGGAAAAGTGGAATGATAATTTAGTTCTCTTTTATGCAATTATAATTGTTAATATCAGTCAGGATCATCGGCGTTTCTCCATGAAAATTGGCAAAAAGTTAATTTCTCCTCAAAAAGTTCTTCATATTTGCCATTAACAAAAAATCACTCAGGCCTCACAGGTTAACAACCTTTTATCCTATTTGAACAGTTGTGATCAAAATTTTGAACAATCCTATGGCTTAGAAGAATTACTTGATCTTTTAGATAATTTACAAGAACAAAACACGAATCTTGATTTTATAAAAGAGCAACTTTTGCTTCAATTCAAAGATCCACATGGTAGGAGGTATTCTCCCCATCTTCTTGGAGTATCCATTTTGTGGCAAACAACAAGCCCTACTTTATATAGACAAATTATTTCGTCAGGTTTGATTGTTTGGCCTTCGGAAAAACACATTAAAAGACTTACTAGCATTTTATCATTAGAAGCAGGGTTAGATAAATCAACAATCCGTTCTCAATTACAAAAGAAAAAATATTCCCATTGTTTGACTCGGTTCATATTTTTAAAAATTTCTATAATAATTTAATCAATCGTAAACATTTCATCTTTCCTTCTTTTGAAAACCCTGACCAACATCTTGAAGCACATTCACAGCATGTAATCGAAATTTATCAAAAGGAAATCGGCCTTGGAATCAAATATGCCCATCAACTGTCCCACCAAGTTTTATTTCCCCAGCCTATTGAAAAGACAAAAGTAAGTTTGTCATTGAAATTATTTCATGACTCAACTATTGAAGCTTTAAAATATTATGGATACAATGATGACTCTTGCAAATCTTATTTAGAATCTGCAGCCCTTTTTAAAATATTGCGCAGATTTTGGAACTGTGTAAATGTAAATTCCCTTTTTTCCAATATCAAGTTGAAAGATGAAAGATTGGCAGATTGTCTTTTTATTGTCTTTTACCAAATGGCTCCAATCGTGGTAAAAAATGTCTTCTCGCACTAAAGATGGATTGTCTTCGGAAACTTTTTTGGCTGCAATTCAAACATCACGAGGCCTTGCCGAATTATCGAAGTATCTTTTGAATGAAGGGCAGGTAAAATTTATTTTACTAAGAAAAATCAATTCTGATCCACTGGAGAAGCGATTCGGATGGTATAGGCAGCTTGGAGGAGGAAATTATTTTTGAACTGTCGTCAATTTCTCGAAAGTGAGAAGAAAATTCGAATCAACTCTTTACTGATGACCAATATTCAATCATTTTCTTCACTTCGGGATACTTTAAAGCAGGATAAAAAAGGATTGACTCAAATACACTCCAAGTGGATAAAGAAAATTTCCAATTAATAATATCTAATTTTGAATTGTCAAATTGTTCTAATGTCAAAGGGGTTGAAAATGTACTATATTATATAAGTGGGTATATTGCTAATGCGATATTCAAAGAAGGAGTTAAAAAATGTTGTAAAAATATGCTTAGCTCATCTCATGATTTAACAATTTCAATAAATGAAAATGGTGGCCATCAAATTGTCGATTCATTATTTAATGAGTTAAAAAGAGGTGGACTTGTGAGGCAGAGTGATTTTATGTTTTTGGTCGTAGTTCACATATATAATTTACTTAAACATATATTCGACCTTGATCATATCAAAAAGTGTCTTTTTTCTTCCCAATCCCCCAGAAATGTATTCATATCCTGTCTTGAAGAAATGTTAATAAACCAAAATCGTGTAACATGGATTATCCACACAAAGTGTTATGATGGCCATGATTTCCGTAAATATTTAAATTTGTTGCTTGTAAAATGTTTGATCTATTTTCCAAAAATTATGCCAAGGATTTAAATAGCCTGTTTCACTCTAAAAAAAGAAGACAGCCAAAAAATTATGAATCAGGACAAAAAATTAAAAAATTAAATGGATTATTGTAATTTTTGTATTATGGTTTGGTTTCTAGTTACTTGTGTAAATGTATATTTGTGTAAATAAAGTTCCAACATAGACGAATTATTTTTATTCAATTTATGTTCAATCAATTCATTTCATATATTAAATGGGTCATTGATAGCATGTAGGAACGTAGATATCTTCATCCAGTGTGGCATTATCTGAGACGTATTCAGCATTTCTTCCATGGAGATGAGAAACGGGGCTCTTTTTGACGGGAAAAGTCTATGGCGTATTCATCTCAGATGCATTAACTTCCTCCCTAGTCCATTGTGAGTAAGGAAACAGTCCTATCATCCAGTGACCCTTGACCATTTATTAACTTCAACGTTGACGTGAGATAATGTTACAGATAGATAGGTTGAAGATGACTGGAAGAGTCCCTCTTCCTGCAATTCCAAAAGCTTATAGACTCCACGGACTGATTAGTCACCGGCACAAATCCTCAACTTCATCCTTTGGGGGTTGTAAGTAGACGTGGAGTCCTCTTCCTCTTTATTGGACTCGAATGTCGTCGTTGAGAAACTTAATTTCATCTCTTTTAGTAGTATAAAACTGTGTAAAGTGTGACTACATAGGTATAAATATTATTGTTTACATTAGGAGTGTTCCCTCCATCTCTTTAGTACTCCTTGTCTAATGTAATATTTTTAATAAATTCGGTGGGTTGGTTTTTGGTGACTTTAATGAATTTATTATGCTAATTTAATTTTTTTAATTGCCATAAGTTTATTAGTTTTGCCATATAGATTTTTTTAGCATCTGTGCATGAATGGGTCAATTTTGACCCCATATTTTTACGCTATACAGTATCTTCAAGAACAAATTAAAAAAATATATGCCATCAAACTTCTCATACACTGTTAAGAACACATAATTTTGGACCTTTTATACTATCTTGTGGATCGAAATTTGTTGACTTAATAGACCAATAAATTATTTTTCTTCTCACGTCAATTTTGATGGGAAACAAAAAGAGATGCATCTATACTTCTATATGATAGGGTCTATCAAGAAGAAATATAACATGCGATAATTTCCTTACTAGATTAAAACTGGCCAAGGAACTGAATAATAAAAATATGTCATTGGTTGGAACAATGAGAAAACAAAACAAGAAGTACCGAAGGCATTCCGTGAAGTCAAAACCAAGAAAGTATTTAGCAGTGACTGGGCATTTACTTGTACTTGCTAGTTGAAATAGCATAATTATATTTTTTGTTATTACGTATCAACTCAATAAGTATATAATATTATTTGTGCTCGCCATTTTCAATCGACAATATGTCGCACAAAGTAAAGAAAGAAGATAATGTGACGATTTTTCGGACATTAGTGACCCAGATCCTCTCAGTGATGTTAATCTTCAGTTGGAAGAAACTTCATCAGAGGTCAGTTCGTCGGAAGATGAGTTGCTAGAATTAGGAATTAGGAAATCAGGAAGAAATCGACAATACTTATTTCACTTCACCTTCAGGAGAAAAATGGGTAAGAAAACAACCGTCCTCTATGGACCGTCGATCGGAAATCAATATATTGAGGACTCGCCCAGGTATCACATCTTATGCTGCATCAAGAATTTCAGATGATCCCACGTCGGCATTTTCACTCATCTTTGACGAAAATATGAGAGAAACCATTTTGAAAGAAACAAATAGGCAAGGCAAAAAGACAATAAAATATTGGAAGGTACTCACATTGATTGAACTAAATGCCTACATTGGGCTTTGCATTTTGAGAGGTGTATATAAAAGTAAAAATCAAGCAGTTCGTCAATTATGGGATCCTCAGTATGGCCCTCCAATATTTGAAAAAACAATGTCCGTCAGTAGATTTGAAGAAATAAGATCATTAAGATTTGATAACCCAGACACTCGCCAAAGTAGACTTCTACGTAACAAACTCGCTGCAGTTAGTTTACTCATTGAGGGTTTTACTGAAAACTCAAAACGCTGTCATAACCCATCAGAAAATATAACTGTGGCCGAACAATTATACCCGTTCAGGGGGCGTTGTCGGCATATACAGTACATGCCATCAAAGCCAGCAAACTATGGTTAGAAATTTTGGATCTTAGCCGACTCAGAAAGTTATTACGTATCAAACATTGAAATGTATACAGAACGCTGTTTCTCTGCAATTGGGGAATCAGCTCTCTATATCCTTATATCTTATATCTTTCAACAGATGTCTTAAGTACCTGATTTCAATAATAAAAATAATAGATAATATATTTTTTGCAACAAAAAGGGAAACTTATGTGTAAAAGTAATAAATGCTTTGTTCGATAAGGTACTTAATATTTGATATAAAACATTCCTGCTAAAGTTAAAAAAATCCTGGGACATCATCTTGGCGCTCAAAAAACTTACTTCGTTCCATAAGGAAGATATAAATTATCACTATATCTTTTTCACAGGCGTGTTGTCTCCTCTTCCTGTAGGTGAACTCATTAAGGAGTCCATCAGGCTCTCAATGGTCCGCCTAATAAAACTGGAGTACTTATCCCCAAGCCAAGCACAACTAAAAATTCCATCACGAGAGGTGGGGCTCACTGCAACCCTGGCTGCAGCATCTGTTGCCTACATCCGGAACTACCAATGCTACAAAGCATTCTCCGATACGTCATTTACCAGACAGACTAGACCCGAATCAGTCCTTAACTTATCACTTGTTAGGGATGTTCAACTTGAGAGTCTATTGTATTCTATAATTATCAGTATGGATTATCATGGGATCTTTGGTAAGTGCTCTGGTCGCCATGCTATTGCTTCAAGACTCAGAAACTGGGCACGGGCAGTCTCTGGAATAATAGATATTCGCATGTTCAAGTTCCTGACTGATGCCATTGTTCAGACTGGTCAACTGGCTAAACTATGTAGAATAGCTAGGATGGTGCCTCGGTTTGCAGCACTAAACAGAAGCCATGTCCTGTCTCCTGTAATCTTAGCAGCAATGGCAAATCTGATCACACAAAATAAGTGGAGACAAGTGAAGTGGGCTCTGCTGATCAGAGATGACAACCGAGATGCTCACTCAAATAAGCTCCAAAGACTTCTCAAGCATTGGGTGTCAGCATATTGGAAGAAATCAAATGGCGATAATTACTTACCTCCCTTAGATTTCCTAGCTTCCAAGAACTACTCCCTGAGAGAGGGATGGATTCTGACCAGCAACCTCCTCGGTCAGGTGGAGGAAATGGCAAGAGCAATGAGTGCACAGGATACTTCATCTATGTGCAATGCCCCAGATACCAGGGTGGTCCGGCCCAGAGTGCACGTTCCAAAATTCCCCCAGTTCAAAACACAAGCACGGTGCAACATCTCTGAGAGGGGGTTCGGGGACTGTGTGCAAACAACCGGAGGAGGTGATCCCTCGGAATCCCTCAGGAGATATCCCACCTTGCAGCGCATGTATCAAATGGCCAGGCACAACGTAAGGTAAGTATTATTCGTCATAATTCTAAAAGTCAAAGGTGGTTTGGCTAACGATGCCATGATTCCATATACAACAACATAACCTTAGTCATGTTAAGCGAAATTCCTATATAAAAAATAAAAACTAATTAGATATATTTTCATTACATTTTTAAAGAAAACTTAACATAAAAGTTTCGAAAGAATGATGGTAATATTTTAAGCCAAAATAATTGAAATAATTTACCTTGCACAAGAAACTGGAGCAATAAAACTTATAGAAAGCAAGATAAACCAAAATTGAATGTTAAACATGCGTTTGTATATTTATTTTATGTAAATTTCAAACTTAATAACATTTAGACAAAATGATGTGAAGTTAAAAAATAAAAACATTAAGGTTTGTTTAGCTGAAGTGTCTTTAATTTTTATGAATGGACCAATCATATTTCTTTTTTATCGTTAAGAAAACTATCATTCTATAGTCTCAAGAGAAAAAACTGAAGTTTAAGTGGCACTTATTGTCTAAAACATAATTTCGAACAAAAACAAACACGTGAGCGAGCTACAAAAAGTAACGATCCAATCCAATTTGATATATCATTCAAAATATGAAAAATTAATACTCATTGAAAGTGAGAATTATTGTAATAAACTTTTATTCCAATAATCATCTTAATTATTATACATTTTAAAGATAATTAAATTTTTCAAAAAAAAGATATTTTTTTAGAGATCTTTAAAGAACATCAATACTTTTGAAATCAATTTAAATGGTGAAGGCCTGCTTATTAATATATATAGCTTGGACATGAAAAAATTTGCAAAATCCTAAACACTTATGAAATGAAAATAGTATATATAAAAACTGAAAGACCTGAATACCTAGTTTTGGGGTTCGACTTTCTAGCTCTCTCAAAAAGTATTTTTTAGAGCTGTTACATTAAAAACATCCACGGCCGGTCCTTCTACATTTATTAACTCAAAATTGATGTATTAACCTAATGTTAGCATGTATCATATACATAAAAATAAACTTTTATCGACATTATTTACTATTCATGTCCAAAAAAATAATTCGACAACGTTCAATTCCACATTAAAAGCCTTTAAGAGTGTTTTCCAAGTTATATATTATTGTAGAACGTATAAATACAAGCTCATGCACATAAATTCAAGTCCATTTATGAAAGACGTTATAAATAAACAAAAAACAAATTAACAAAACGCGATTTTGAATGTTATTTTTTTTTTCAAAACGCAACATCGATGAGTACTGCTTGTTGGTACTCCTAGGGCAGGAGTCGGCAACCCGCAGCTCTTTAGAGCTGCTTTAATGGCTCCCTGGAGCTTTTCCAAAAACGTTAGAAAATGGGGAAAGGTGGGATAGGAAAATATATAGGACCAAAATGTGCACCGTATGAAGGTTATTTAAGGAATTGAATTTTTTGCGGTTCCGAACAATTGTTTTGTGGTCCGTTATGGCTCTTTCTATATTTTTGGTTGCCGAACCCTGTCCTAGGGCATCATTTGTGACACAGAAGTTGAGTGCTTTATAAATATACAACGCCCATATTAAAAAACTCCTTAAGTGATATAGGACTGCGTGACTGTATATATTCATTTGTAGCGCGGCGTTTGTAATGTTTTATCTTTCAATACATATTTTTAATAATATTAAAATATGAACTAAAAGTTATATTTATATATATATATATTATGTCTTCGAGTATTTATTATTTTTATAAGTCCCCAAGTTGTCATGTTTATTTGACTCATTATATACTCAAAACTGACATGGTTGGTGTTACCCAGTGTAAGTCGAATATTACTTTGAAAGTAGTATATAATATATTACTTTTTACTGTGTAGTAATATTTAAAAAATATATTAGTTATTACTTCTCAAAAGTAATTAAATTCTTTAAATTAGATATTACTTTTTTGAGCATTCCGAAACAATAGTAAGTAAAGGCAATTCAAACAGGATTTGTAAAAATCCTCACCAAACCTAGTTTGCATTTTTATGTCCACTGGGTGACGTCACATACATTCACAGGGCATTAATTTTCATCAAAAATGTCTAGAATATTTTTTTACACGAAAGTAATATCTAACTAGGATATTACATATTAGTTATTACCAGGCTTGTGAGCGTTCAGCGTTAAAAAAATAGCGTTCCGTTCAATGTTTTTGCGTTCAGCGTTCCGTTAGCGTTCAAATATTTTAGAAAATAATCTCCAGAAAAAGTGATGACTTTTTTTAGAAAAGAAATTTCCGAAAAATTGACTTTTTTAAAAAAGAATCTACAAAAAAAAGTCCAAGAAATGTTTGAAAAATTGAACGCTGAACGCAAAACTCTTTTTTTTTGCGTTCAACGTTAAAAAAAAAGTTGTGTTCCGTTCAGCGTTCCGTTCACAAGCCTGGTTATTACTTTTTGAAAGAAATAACTCATATGTTTATTCTCTCTAGTTAGTCGCAGTAATATAACTAAGTAATATATTACCCGCACGCGCGTAGAGAACAACACTGGTGTTACCTATAAAAATGAGCATTGCGTATTAGGATATTTGTGAAATTGAGTCCGTTCGCGTTAGGCGAGGGCATTTTTCACAAGTCAAAGGATGCCTTGAATTTTATCCTCCTGTATGTCCTACATGTGGACCCCCTATGACGACGTTCGTCGTCCATGGAGGGGATACTATGAAGTTCAATTACCAAGAGTGAAAGTGTGCTGAAGAGGGCTATGGGCAGGTAGCAATTAGGCTATTCACAACTTATTCTATTGGTCCTGGTCTGGTCACTAAAAGCTCCAGTGGCTATGATTATGCTAGAGATTTTAGGTATATCATAATTAACGGACGTAAAAAAGTATTCCACGTTAATAATGATCTGCTCAGCTAATTTAAGCAACACTCCCTATAAAGTCTCTTATGTAGACTTGTTGATTTGTCGTTGATTTGTAATCGTCCGACGTTAAAAAATGACGAACGACAACAGAAAAATTCCTGTCGTTCGTTTTTGGTGTCAAAAAATATTTTTTATCTTTTTCAAAGTACAAATTTTCTTTCTAAAAACGTCACTCTTTTCAGAATGGCGAACAATGAACGGCAAAGGAACGTCAACAAGTCAGCTCTTATGGCCAAGCGAAGGACCCACGTTAAACGAGTGGTTCCTGAGCGATGGATTTTTGGAGGCCCTCACAGAAAGAAGTTTTCTCACTTTTGTAATATATACATGCATTTATTAATATAAACTTAATGCAATTCAATATTAAAAATAATAATAATCTGTTTTCTTTATACAAGAGTTGCTGATCACTCTTTCCAATCATCATGTAAAAAATTGAGCCAGGATCCGTAATACAAAGCGATGGATAGGCTGCGGCGTATAACGTATTATCATTCAATTACCGATTAACCCTCGATACCAGTACGAGGTAATTAATCACACTACAAATTTTATAGATCCTGTGAGCGATGCTCAAACGAATCACGTGGAGTGCTATTGGAAAAATGCTAAAAAAGGTATTTTCACTTTAAAAAAATATATTAAATTTTGTATCATGATAGATTTAAGTCAATGGCTGGAGTAAGCGACGAGACGCTTCTGGGACATCTGGATTAATTCTTGTCGAGGGAAAAAATGGAAGGACTTCAAAAGACGCATTCAATATTTTTTCTCGATATTGCTTATGTATATATTTTTTAATATAATGTATTATAATAACTTGTATAAGTATTTGTGCTTCTCCCTGACGCGCAATGACCAACAAAGGGGAATTGTTCTCTTTTGAGAAATGATATTTCAATAATTATGAAAGTAACATATCGTTTCAGGACCGAATTAAGTGCGGAGTCAAGTAAATCATCCTGTGACTTTGGATAAAATAGTTATTAAAAGAGGATTGAGGTTTAAAGTTAGACGACATAATTATTTTTGGAGGGTTATTATGTATAAAAAGGATAAATAATGGACATATTAAAAATATGAACAGACAGTTTTGAAATTAAAAACGCAACCAATGAATATATACAAGGTCACTCAACCCTCCTCTATCATTTAAATATTTTAATATGGACGTTGTGTAATTATAAAGCACTCAACTTCTGTGTATTTTATTAAACATAGACTTCAATTAAGTTTTAAAATTAAAAGTTAAGTTAACAACCTTGTCTTATAATCTTTCCAAAACAATTTTATTCAAAAACGATAATAGTGAATGTACTTATCCATAATAAAAACATACGAATTGTGACAAAAGTATGATAGTATAAAAAAATATTGCTCAAAGTTTTGTGAAAATTCCTAACAGGAGGATCCAATCAAAAAGTTTGTGCATAAGTTTAAAAAATAATAAGTACCCAAAAAGATTTCGTTCTTTTTTAATAAAAGCTATTTATAGTTATTATTACGTAGAAATATTTAATTTTTTAACTTTTTTTAAGACAAAAGAGTGCGTCAAGAATTCAACAGTCAATTTGTCGAAACGAAAAGTAAAATTCTCAATTTGTTCTACAATGTCATTTTGATGTTAATTTAACATAAAATATTGCATTATGATTGGTCGAAGTTGAGTCGTTAAAGTGTTATACATTAAGTTGACAGAATACAAATAAACGGCCAATGACAGATCTAAGTTTTTTACTTGCACCCAGGTTCGACACCATGGAGAGCAATGCAGATAGGCCTGAAATATTGTAACCCACGATTATGATAATTATTCAAAATAGCTCTATAGAGCATTTATGAGTCAATTTTTGGTTTTACTTCATAAAACTAATGAAATGAACCCTTTTATAGCACTTTTTTGTACATAAATAAGAGTATTTGACCCATGAGAATATACTTCAGCTACGCTATGATATGGTAGGGTTCGAGAGGAATAAACTCAATCCTTAATGGTTCGAACTTACGGATATGTACAACTACTACCTAAATTTGTTATCGCCAAGCGAGCTAAAGTTAAATTACTAGTCTATTATTATGCATAAGTAAGTAAAAAGGTCGTGAAGATAGTGCCCTAGCATACGAAGAACTGCATAAATCACGTGTGTTTGGGGGATCTAGAGCGGTAGGAATCCGGAGTACTACTACTAGGATACAAAGAGCGTCAAGGATACAATGCAGAGGGGGGAAGGGGGAGGTATCTTCCTAAAGAAAAACGACAATGGAGAAATTTCGTTCGGCAAAGATGATCAGGGAGGTCCTTAATCTAGTCCTTCGCTGGGAGGAGGCTTCCTCCTCCGCAGGGTACTTTAAGGGTAAGTTTGAACCTGACAAAGAGGAGGCAGAATGGAGATACGATGTGGACGAAGAAGGGTTCTGAGACGCAGGCGTTTTCAAGGGTCTAGACACATTATCACCACTCATGGAAAAGGAGGAGTTCCAGTCGAAATCCTCGATATTAATGAGTCCAGGAATCAGCGACTGATGTTTATTCTGTACGAAACCTATCATAACCTAGCACAGCGGAGAAGTACTCTCATGGACCAAATTTAAATAAATATCCTATGAACGAAAAAGTGCTAAAAATGAGCTCGTTTGACTAGTTTTATTAAATAAACTAAAAAAATGGACTTAATAATGCTCAGTAAAGCAAGTTTGAGTGGTAGAATTCTCTTAAAAGTCATAAGTTCCCTTTTAAAAATGCATTTTATACAAGTGCAACAAAAAAATCAGTGTAAAAATTCCTTACACAAAAAATATTTAAAAAAATCCTGGACCCATTTGCAACAAATTATCATATTAAGGACAGATGGAATGTGTGCTTCAATTTCGAGGAATTTGATAAACAGCTTTAGAAACTTAACTCTATAAATGTTTGACGTCAAATTGTGAAAATATATAAAATGATGTACGACGTGACGGATCATTACTTTTAACTTTTAATAATTTTTCGGGTTATGTAATAAGAATTCCGAATAAACAAATATATCTATACATACATACCAAAGGGAATCCAATGTTGAAAGAACAATCCATAGCTTCACTTTTTCACTTCACACCTATCAACAAATAGCATCCACAGATTTACTTTCGAAATGGTCCTGAAAACAAAGAAAAAACGTAAATCCATATTTTTATGAATTTTAATATTAAAAAAATACATTATGTTTAATAAAGGCTCATACCTGATAATAAAATGGGGTTATTGTATCCCTAGACGAAGCAAACCCTCTAGAGCAATGAAGAGAAAACAGTTCCACGGATGAGAAGTGGACTGAAAGGAAGCCCCAGAGATACTGATAAAATATTATGCTAAAAGATTATACGTAGGTACTCAGATCAGTTATCTAAAAGAATGTTAAAAACCGGAAGATGATCTTTGAAATGCTTAATAGATTCCTATCTAGATTATCTGAAAGCAGACAAGTGAGAAAGAGGAGAAAAAAAAGATGCACAAAAGACGAAGTTAATGGAAGCTACTCCACATGGAGTCAAAAGGCAAAAAAGGACTCATTTATTGCTCCACGGGATAGTTAAAGAGCGATTTTGGCAGGACTCAGTTGATATTGATCATAAATTACACCCAACCTATTCATATGCATGAAGATCATAGAGATATAAAGATATAGAAAACTTATTGGACTCGTCAGAGAAATACGTCATTGTGTCAAGAATATAGCTGAACGATGTTTCTCTGTTATTGGAGGGAAGAGAATACGTCATTGTGTTATGTTTATATCTCTATGATCAGCTTACGATGACGTAGTATCAATTACTTTGTTTATAGTGGACACACAGAAACAATAGAACACTGTTTCTCTGCTATTGAAGGGAATCAGCTCTCTATATATTTATATCTATGATGAACATCAACAAAGAGTGAGGGATAACATCAAGGTCTGTATTATACAAACCTTGGATAACATCACGCAGTATAGATGTTTTGCCTTCATTCGGCCAGATTGCAAAGATTGAATACACAGATTCTCGACTCAGATCATTGGAGGCTCTCTTATTTTATTATTGTTGACTGTGACGTCCCCCCTCAATATCTCTTTGTTAATGTTTATGCATATGAATAGGTTGCGTGTAAGTTATGATCAATATCAGCTGAGTCCTGCAAAAATTGCTTTTTAGCTATCCCAAGGAGTAGATGGTAATTGAGTCCACATTTCGACCGTACTGATGACGTAAAGGGACAGACACTAAAGTTTAAGAGCATAAATAATATTGTTCTATTTTAAATAAAAAATGTTATTTAACTATAACTAGAGTTGAAATGAGTATTTGAAAACCTCATACTGTTCTACCATCTAAATATATATACAGAGCCCTCAAGTTTTGAAGTGAGTTCGGAGTGAGATTTAACCAGCGTTCGAATATTTAAGAAAGTAGTGATGACGTTTTTTTTTGGAAAAGAGTTTTGTGAAAAAAGCAGGCTTGTTGATCGGAGTTTTTTCTGATCGGCGATCAATAGCGATATTTGATCGCTGATCGGAGTATCGCAAAAGGTCCTGATCTTTATATCTTTTGATCGTAAGAAAATCACTAAAAAATAGCGATCCGATCAATTTGAATAAAATAAATAAAAAAGAAAAATGTTTGTAATAAGGATTTTTGAGACAAACCCTACATTTCTTAAAACTTAACTAGCAGTCACATTGACCAAAAACCATTCCCACGACTAATATTTGTTTACTAAAACACAAAATACTGAGAGCCACTAATGGAAAAAGCCAGTTTGTGCTATCCTGATATATTTTTTGTCCTAAAATATACAGACATGCGTCTATGGAGAAGTCATTGTTTTGGAGCTCATAGGCTTTGAGAAACATTTATTCTGGCATCTCCTGTCTTAAAATATGCAGACATATGTCAATTGTGGAACCAGAGTGTTGGAACTCATAGGCTATGAGAAACAATCATTCTGATATTTGTGTCCTAAAATATACAGACAGACGCCTATGGAGAAGTCGTTGTTTTGGAGCTCATAGGCTATGGGAAACATTTATTCTGGCATCTCTTGAAACTGAAAAAGGATTAAAATATCCTACAGAAACCTTGGAATAAAAGTAATCAATCTACGACCTTCTTTAGCTTATCTCCCTAAATTCAAAGTTACATTTCTCAATGAAGAAATTCAACAAAGAGCCAAAAGATTTCTTCTTGAAGAGACTGCCTCGTTTGATGACCAGTTATCCAGCCAGCTGTCTCAAGACGTTGAGCAAGAATGTATTTTTTTCTAAACGTCGTAAAAAGGGATTCTAGGGCAATCACCCCCCGGACTAGCACCCCCCAACAATCACCCCCTGGACTAACACCCCCCGGGCATATTTAACTTCATAAGTGGACTTTAAGAGATAAAAAATATTACTAACGGGGGGTGATTGGCACGGGGGGTGCTAGTCCAGGGGGTGATTGTCCTGTTATGGTAAAAAGGTTGACACAGCTAAACAAGAAGTAGAGCGGTACTTGGCTGATGACTCGGAAGGGCTGGACATGATATTAGCCTACCGGAGGGTGAAAAAGGTCTTTCATAAATATACTGTCGTGCTTCCCAGTAGTTCAAGCAGCGAACGTTTATTCTCCAAGGCCAAGCGGATTCTGAGGAGGACTAGACAGAGAAAGGGGGACGAAAAATTTTGAGAAGCAACTTTTACTTATGTCTAATAAAGAGGCAAATGAAAAATTATCTGTGCAAACTTTATATTTTTTCTATTTGTACCTAATTTTTGATATAGTCGGATATTGTAAATAAAGAAAATTGTTAAACATGGTGTGTCAATTGCTCATTTAAAAAGGTATGTTTATATCGGTATAATACTTAATTTATCTGGGGGTAAATTTTGGTGGGTGCTTTGAATTGCCATATAAAGATGAATACTTATAAAGGTTTGACTGTATATACATTAAAAAAATTAGTTACAACTAGTATTACATAGGTAATTTTTTTGTTGATCGCAATTAAATTGATCGGATCGCTGATCGGAAAAATCTCTGATCGTTATATCGCAAAGAATTTCTGATCGCTATTTTTTTCCTGATCGCTCACAAGCCTGGAAAAAGTGACGTTTTTTATATATATTTGAAAAATGAGTTTTCAACTCAAAAAATGATATTCATTGATAAGTCTGCGAGAACTATGATACTGTTATCCCTGCATATTTACCCGTAGCTACATCAAACATTGAATTTGCTCTATGTATTAACTGTATTCGAAGTTGCTCTCGTAATAGCAAAAAAAGTTTACGTCAGAAAAGAAGCATTCATCTTTATTAAGTGACTATTGCTCACAGGATGTGTTACATTTGGGGTGAGATCAATTTTTATTGAGAAACTTTATGAAGCAGTATGGCAATAAACGGTTCATAAAATTTGCAAGTATAGAGCATCATGTCATTCAAGAAAGATGATGCAATAATTATTATTAATTAAATGATGGCATTCAGGGTATAAAATGTTGTAATATGTTGAATATATGCTGTTGCTTCACTTTTAGTGAATAAAAGAAGAAGAGAAACGAATTTACTATATCATAATTTCATCTAGAATGTAAAATGGCAAATAAAGGGACAATTAATTATTCAAATTTTAAAAGTTTCCAAAAACTGAAAAAGAGAGAAAATGTATAAAAATCCTACGATATGTCCGACTGGTGCATATCTTCTTTTTTATAAAATAAGGCCCAGAGATAAATGATAAAGGGGATAAATGACAAAAAAAAACTGGTAAATGATTGCACCTACTTCAGGGATAGTGCATTGGGTCATTTAAAGGATATTTTGTTGATGGAGTTGCTACCTATCATGAAATAAATCCCCCACCCCACCCCAAAAATTAAATCGGCCATGATCCATTCTATCAGAAAGCAAAACCTAAATATAACTCTTTATGAGGGCCTATTATACGTTACAAAGTCTATATGTATATACCCGACCGAACTGCATTTTTTAGCTAGACCGGACAGCCCAAGAAAGCCGGACACATATTTACTATATCGATATGGAAAAAATATTTAAAAACATCAGTATTGATATGGTCAAAACGGCCCAGTGCACGATGATTTTTTTTTGTAACTGGGCCTGAGTCGGACTGTCCAAAAACAACTGAGAACTTTGGTGCTCGGTAGCTTGTCGATATTTATAGGGCATAATAATATGTATATATAAAATTATATTTTTTTTTAAATGACCCATATATAAACAAGATACAGAGTTACTTTTGGAGTAAAATTTATTGTGTTGTTAGTGTTAATCATGAGTTATCATATATATTTATTGATAAAAATCAACATTCATTGTACCAGCACAAAATCTCTATATTTTCATACTAAATACAAAAAATTTAAATAGATTTTAGTTGAAAAATACACAGGTAGAAAATATAATTTCTATGCCATTTTATTACGTAAATTACATAACGTCTACAAAATAAAACATTTCATAAGACGAATATATTCAATTACGCCATCCATATAATAAAGAGAGTTGTCGTCTATAAATTATTGATGATAAGTTTTACTTGTAGAGGGAAAATAAGGCTCAAATTTTTTAGCATATCACATATTTTATTTCAATGTTAAGGATAAGAAAAAACTGGTTAGTGTTTTGAAATTTTAAACATGATTATTGTCTTCCCTCCCCACCCAGAGACTTTTTATGAGTTATCTGAACTATTTATTTAGAGGACATCAAAAAAATAAAAGTCGCTTAAGGTAGCGCTAAATATCAGGGTATTTGCAGGATCTTCAGTGTTGGGGAAAAGATAGCAACATAAAGATCTTAAAATAGAGTGAGAGTTCAAATTTTAAAAAATATCAAGTCGTTACAAAGAATCGCTAGGAGTATTTTGTCGCCAAAAACTTATTTGGAATCTTAAGAATATTAACTTAGTATATGTATATATATCAGGAAACGACAGGATACCCGGCTGTTTTTTTAACGTCCCGGCCCGGTGTCTAAAAATCACCGGACCGTGACTTTAATACTCTCGTTCGTCCATCATTTTGAAAATGACGACATTTTTTTAGAAAATAATATTAAAAAAAAACTCTTCTAAAAAAACTTATCACTTTTTTAGATTTTTTTTATGTTAAAAAAATTATAGGAAAATTATTTTCTAAAAAAACAGTCGTCACTTTCAGAATGAGGAAGGAACAAAAATATATTAAAGTCCCGGCCCGGGTCCTGACGAAAAAAAGTGTCCCGGTCGTTTCCTGATTTATATAAATATATGGCCTAAGAAATGAAATATTTTATGAGTTATTAGGATTTTACGGAAATCAAAGAGTGACGAAGTCACGTCTGATAGTGCTGAATATCGGAGTATGTGTTAGCTCCTCATTGTTGGGGGAAAGACAGTAACAGAAAGAACTCAAGGGAGAGGGAGACTTCATATCTATAATAATCAAATATGTTGAATGACATCACTCAATCAGCACAAATGCCACTAACTCATTAAAGCCAGTAAAATAAAACTAAATTATAATGACAAATATGGAATGCTTTGTTGAGTGAAAGCGTATTGTCGCAATACTTCAATGTTTCAATTTTTAATATTAATTTCTAGAATAGAATCCCTAAGTATGATTATTAAGTATGTACCGCAAATTAGATTTTGGCGATCTTGAAGAAAGGTCTAGTGTCCATAAATGTTATAAAAATGAATTCTGATAATTTTTATTTCTTCTTAAAGCCATGATATTGAACGATCGTTAGAAAATATATTATTTCACCTATAGGTATAGAAATGATTAAGTACAAAAATTGTATATCAATTGTCAAACAATTAAATACACTAATTAAAATAAGTAAATCTAGTTACATGAACAAAATAAATTAATCATAAATATATTTCTATAAAATAGTACTAAATCTTACTACAATGTGTATTTATACATTACATTATGTGTAATATCTCTGAATAAATAAAGTTATACAAACAAAATATTGATAAGTTTTGCAACAATACGTGTTGGCTCGACATCACTTTTTGTCATTAAAATGAAATATTCTGAGTTATGAGCATTCAATTGAAACACTTTATTTAGATCATGCAAAATCGTGTATAAAATTATTAATTGATGATTTTTTAAATACACAATTGCGGAATAAATATTTTATTTACTTTTATACTGGAGCGTACTAAGAAGAGATTAATTTTATTACCTCTAGAACTCAATATTATATGTATAAAACTAAATATACTCGAGTTCCTTTACATAAATGTTTACTTCTCTGATTGATTATATTGTTTGTTAACATTATGCAGTCCGAGATATATATATATCAGTAGGGCAACGACCAATTAGATTGTTTATAATGCCCCCCCCCCCCCTCATTTATTAGGTACCCGAAAGAAAACATTTCTTTAATATATATAATCACGAGGCTTGAAAAATAATTATTTTTTCCTTTTGTCTCTTTCTTTAAAAACAAATAAGTATTAGAGAACTATGGTTGTATGGATTGAGTTTGGCAAACAAAGAAGATGAGCATACTCAGGTAGCGGGCGTTCACATGGAAACCGACAATTTTGCCTGGAGGATCCACAAAAAGGCCACTGACGACCTCATCAGTGATAGAATATCAACGATGAGGTCCATCAAAGAGAAGTGTTGATAAGGAAGTTTTAAATCGCAGAAGACATTATGATGAACGTGATGAAAAATGGCCTGTCATTGAAGAGGTTTAGTAAGGTAGCAATTGATCCCGCAAAAAATATCATTCTCAACGACAGAGATGATCATGTCATCTAAGGACGTGAAGGACTTGTATTTTGTCAAGTTCTATAACAGGACCATCACACAGTTCCACCAAGACCATAGTTACCTTCCGGTAACAATATTCGAATTTGCCAAAAATTGCCTCAAAACCATATTCTTAGTTCACTATGTAATAGGCTTCCCAGAGGTAAAATTGAGATCACTGTCAATAAGAATAAGCACTTCATCAGGAAGTTTATTTTTGTTAGGAACGCCACTTAAGGTAAGGTGACATTCTGTTATATCCAGCATGAGACTTCTTACACGCGCACACACCGGTAACACCGTCTTGAAAGTACCGAGCGACAAAGTAAAAGGAATATTTGTGTTATACCGTATTTTAACGAGAATATAAATAAATATATGCATAGTTCGTAATATACAGGGGTTTAACGATAAATCCGGATCCACCTTTAAGGTCCTTTTTTTCACCTCTTCCAGTGCTTAATTTAATTAATTTGAACTAGGTTGGAAGAGTCCAGACTCTTTTCTTCCAAGTTTTAAGAAAAAAATATTTAAAAAAACAATCCCTCACCATGAAACAGAGGAAATGTGGTGCCGTCCTCGAGCTCTTCCAAGCGGGCCACGGTGCCCAGGACATCATCAAGCTCCACCACTACCCCAAGTCTACCGTCTATGACATCATAAAGAGGTTTAAGGCCACCAGGAAGTACAGCAGGAAGGTCCACAACCCCAAGAGTGACAGGATTAGGTCTCCCAGGTTCCTGGCTGGGTTGAACAGGTCCATCAAGAACACCCAGGCACCCCATGACGAAGTTGGTCTCTGCCAGGGACGTGAGCATCTACATCATCTCCAAGGCCGTCAGGGAGGACCTGGGGTACAAGAGCTACAACCTCAGGGTGAGACATCTCCTCACTGAGAAGCAGAAGGACGCCAGGTGGCCAGGGCATGCTCAACTCCATCAAGTCTTCTTCCAACCCTTCCCTGAGATTATTCTCAGATGAGAAGCTGTTCAACCTGGACCGCACTCACAGCAGGCAGAACACCAGGTGGATCTGCCAGGACCCTGAGGGCGTGCCCATGGTCTTCAAGTCCAAGAACCCAGCCTCAGTCATGGTCCTGGGCGTGATCTCCTACGACGGGGACGTGATGGCCCTCACTTCTTCTCCGTGGGCCTCATGATCAACCAAGAAGTCTACCCGGAGGTGCTGAGGGAAGTGGTGGTGCCCTGAATGAACAAGGTGGCCTAGGGCAGGAGATACACCTTAGTAGTTAAGAATTTATTGCTGTCTTACGATAGTACATACAAATACTACAATTATACAATGATAAAAGCAAATACATACATACAGCAAAAGAACACGACCACACAAAGGGGTATATGTGCTACAACAGCAAAAATGGATATTGAGCATTGCATTATATAAATTATTTTATAATCTACTTATGAAGCAATTAAATTAAAGTTAGAATCAATAATTTGTTGCATCTTTTTACATTTAATAAATTTAATCATACGAAGATCTTCATCCTCCTCTTGCATGACTTGGTATCTCTCATATGAAAGCGATGGGCATCTGTTGATTAGGTGGTCAGCGGTTTGGGACTCCTCCATGCATATATTACAAATGGCATTTGTGTTTTTCCATTTGCTCAGATGGGCCAGAAATGGTCCATGGCCTGTGTAGGCTTGAACAAGTAATTTAATGTTGGGACGTGAAAGCTCGACAACCTTTGGTTTTGGAATATTCAACATCCTATGAGTATGTTTCATTCCAAGATCCTTTTTGTATCTGTTGCACCAAACTTCATAGAAGAAGCCATCTATCACTTTCTTTATGTAGCTTGGTGGTGCTCCAACACATAAGCGATTTTTACTTTGCGTTCCTTTCTTTGCAAGGTAGTCCGCAAATTCGTTGCCTGAGATGTCTGAATGGCCCTTACACCAATCAAGATGTATATTTATTTTGGATTTTGCGTTGTTTAATACTTCTTTGCATTGCTTAACTGTGGCACTTTTTGTAAAGGGGTTTAGAATAGCAGCAATTGCTGATTGAGAATCTGACCGAATAATCACGTTCTTAGATATACACCTTATAATTATATAAAATATTCCACTTTTTCTGATTCCGGATTTATCGCTAAACCCCTGTATTGAAAACTATGAGAATATTTCCGGCTCTAGTATTTACAAAGTGTTATGATTTGATTTGTCTAGAATCTTACTAAGTTATACATGTCAGTGTTACTAATAACTACTTTATCAGGTTTTTTTATTATACCTATTATAATTAAAAGAAAATTTGAATAGTTCTATAAGTAAGTTTATAGGTCTCCCACTAATGTACAACCACACGAAATTTCATCACCATAGAACAAAGGGTTTTTTAATTATGCATGTTAATTTATTCAAATATGCAAATTTTGCATCAAATGTGATCTTTCATACACATAACAGAAATTAATGCCACTAGCATCAATCTTTAGCATTATTACATCATAGTATCATACTGATATATCATACATGTCACAGAACAGGTAAAATTAATTTGCATACAGTAATTAATTATGCAAATTAGTCGGTATGCTATGGGAAGTTCACGTTTTTGCCGCGCGGACGTTCGCAAAATGACCTGCCGCGCCGTAGGGGTAGGTCCGATTTTCGAAAATGGTATCAAAAGATGCGCAATACTTCAATCTTAAAAGTCATAAAATTTTAGCGCGTAATTATTTTTTTTCACGAAAATATCCCAGAAAACCGGAGGGGGAGGGGTGGATTCCACCCCCCCCCCCCCCCCGGCCTGGTTAGGGTTAAGGAACAAAAAAACGGAAAAAAGGGCAATGAAGACCATGTACAAACTTTTTAAGGAACTGATTTGATATGAAAAATCACATGTGATGACATCACTAAAATTATTCATCTTCTTTTTACGATGTTTAAATACCCTGCCTTAAAGAATACAAAACGAGAAAAATGGCAATCAAGAGCTATGACAACTTTTTAGGAACTGGTTTGAATATGAAAAGTCCATGCGATGATTTCAATGAAATTATTCGTGTGATTTCTTCTTTTATCATGTTTAATACCCAGCCTTAAGGAATACAAACAGAAAAAATGGCAAGGAGACCCAATGACCCCTGTTGAAGGAACTTATTTTAATATGAAAAGTCACATGCGATGACATCACTGAAATTATTCGTGTGATTTCTTCTTTTACGATGTTGGAAATACACAGCCTTGAGGAATACAAAACGGAAAAAATGGCAATGAAACCCAGTGATAACTTTTTAAGAAACTGATTTTTAAATGAAAGTCACATGCGAATGACAGACTGAAATTATTCGTGTGATTTTTTTATTTTTACAATGATTTAAAAATTCAGCCGTAAGGTATAAAAAACGGGGAAAAATGGCAATGAATACCCAATGCAAACTTTTTAAGAAACTGATTACTAATCAGTAAAAAGTCACATGCGATGATTTTCAAATTGTAGTGTGATTTTCTTTGTGCTATGTTTAAATACCTAGCCGTATGGAATACAAAACGGAAAAAAAAAATAGCAATGAAGACCCAATGCCAACTTTTTAAGGAACGGATTTTAATATAAAAAAATCACACGGGATGACATCACTAAAATAATTGGTGTATTTTTTTTTCCATCCAGACTATTGTCAAG
>CP045899.1:453389-467577 GCA_013387185.1 Caligus rogercresseyi
GGAGGAACTGCGAGTTGCGGTAGCCTTTCTTACATGAGGCCAGACCCGCAGTGTCGATCTTCCTGTAGAGTTCCTCCGCCAGCTGACCCTTGGCCGATTGCTTGTCAGTGACTGGACGGCCCCCGATGAGACAAGAAGAGAGCGCGAGCTCAGCAGGTCTCGCTCTTACTGCTGCCTGGACCAGTGGTCCAGCGATTTGGCAGCCGCCTTTGCTGCTCCATTCTTCGCGACGACAGCCCTGGAGCGGAACTGCAAGAGTCCGAGACCACCCATGGAGGTGGGGGCATGGAAGAACTCGATGGGGGTGCAGCGTGGGAGTCTTCCTAAGGAGCGAACGTATTCTCTTACAAGGTGATCCGCCGTTTCGATGTCCCTGGAGTTCACCTTCCCCAGGGAGAGCTCATATATGAATTTAGGGAGGAGGAAATCCCTGACGCACCAGTACTTGTGCTGTAAGGAGACATTCGCGTCGGAGATGTTGTCGAGGCCTTTCCTAAGCCCTGCCGTGACATTGCTAGTCCGCACCCCTTCATCGCTATAGAGAAGACCCAAGTACTTCTGGGTTTCGTCTGGGGACATCTGACGAAGCTGGGAGCCACCGAGCCCCAGGGGCTCCTCGATGAGCGGGTCCCTCTTCCTGCAGCGAAGTATCTGCATTTGGCTGGGTTTAGCTTTAAGCCCACTTTCCCCGCGGCCAGGCAAACGCATCCAGGAAGTTTGGAGTCCCTCCTTGGACCTAGACAGCAAAACTGCGCGTCGTCCGCGTAAAGCAGGGCGCTGGCTGGTACTCCATCCAACTTGTAAAGGTCCATGCGCGAGCCTTGTTGGTCAATGGCTTCTTCCAAAACTCCGTCCAGGACGAAGTTGAATAGTAAAGAGGAAAGGGGGTCCCCCTGCAGGACGCCGGAGTTAATGCTCACAGGAGCATTCCTCCCAAGCACTGTCGTGGCCATGTTGAGGACTTCCGTGAAGTAATCCGTCAGGGGATCAGGGATTCCCAACCGTCTGCAGGCCCACCGTACAGACTGGTGTGAGACGGAGTCGAAAGCTTTCGAGAAGTCCAGAAAGACCCCGTGGACCTTATTACCGTCTCCGCCTCTTGAGGAGGCCTTTGTCAGGACCGCCTTAAGAATGGTGTTGTTCTCCAAACACCCGTTGATCTTGCGAAATCCCCTTTGGGCACCATTGATCTCAACTGCCTCCAACCTCCTAGCGAGAATCCTGTGAAAGACCCTCGTGTAGTGAGGGAGAACTGTGATGGGCCGGTAGTGGGAAGGGAGAGTCGGGCACTCCACCTTTGGGAGAAGTGAAGTCCTACACTTGTAGAGCTCCTGAGGAGGCTTCTCCCCAGCGACCATGGCATATAATACCTTGCCAGAAAGGCCGGCTGAAGAGAGCGGAAGGAACGCCCATCCATTCCCAGCGGATCTTCACCCGCATCCTCTTTTGGGAGGGCCTTTTTCACCTCCTCCTCCGTAATGGGGAACATGGCGCTGTAGATGGGTTCATCTCGTGGGGGGACAACTCTTTTGTCCTCCAGGGAGGGCTTTGACATCGTTGCTTCCCATGCCCTTGTCACCTCCGTTGGAATGGGCTGGGATGAGAGGTGTTTTGACAGCTTCCCGTCGGCTATCGCCCTCATCGTTCCCGAGAAATCCTTCTTCAATTCCACGGCAATCCGCTTCCTGGAGTGCCGTGAGGCTCTGGGGGAGGTTTTTATGAGGCCATTCCTCTCTATACCCCAGAACCGCGTTGTCAATGAGGTCAGAAATGATTTTGTTCACAGTCACTCCTTGACCATCAGTTCCTAGAGCCAGGATGCATTGGCTCAGGTTGGCGTCGCACCTATAGTTGAACTGCGCTCCTAGGAGCGACCGCATCCTCTTGGGGAGGGGATTATAATTCTCGTGGTTCGCGGGATTGAAGGCCACTCTGAATAGGCACCTCATGATGTCCTTCGGGGTGATTATGTCCGCCTGGCGAATCGCTGCCTTCAAAGCTTCTAAAGCCGATGACTCCAGGACTTTGTCGTTCCTCACTAGCAGTACCCTGGCATAGTCGGACATCTTTCTGGCCTGGATCGCTTTGAGCCAGTTAGCTTGGTGCTCCGTGAGGGCCTTTACTCCCTCGCGCTTAGGGGCCGTAGGCTCTTTGGCGGCCTGCTTAAGAAAGCATATGATTGAGTCCATACCAAGTCCCGCGGCCTTCTCACTGGCGAGTAGCTTCAGGTCTCTGATATCATCCATCCTGGGGAAGGGAGCTTCCCTGACGACGGGCTCCAAGGGGGTAGGACGGGGGGGAGCAGGGGGGTTTGGCGATGAGGTAGCGCTGGGGCTCTGAACCATCGTTGAGCTCATGGGAGCTTCTATGATGAGTGCATCCTCCAGCACTTGAGGGACGTCCATGACGGGGGGGCCTCACTGTGGCCAGGGGATGGGTGGATCTCCATTCTCGGAGACGAAAGGGGTTGGACACTCTGGTTCGGAGTGACTCTCCGGGGGGAGGCCCTAGATTGCTCTCGTTGGCAATGAGTCTGGAGCGAAAGAAGGTTGGAAAAGTCTCCAGGAATGCTCTCAAGAGACGGTATGAGGGCTCCTCTCTCAGCTCATGTAGGGTTGGAAGAGGAATATTGAAATTCATGGACAGGGAGAGCATGAGGTCGGCCTCGTTGATACCGCTCTCTGAGGTCAAAACCTCCGCCTCAAAAGCTACTAGGCTATGTATCAGACCTATAACTTGAAGGTCCCTTGGCAGTGTGGTGGAGGAGGAGATGGTGAGGTAATCCTCACGGTAAGTGGGGAGGAAGCGTGCCAGGCAAACACCCAGAGGCGAGAACCCCAACTGAGCCGTGAGTTGGCCTTGGATTTGGCATTCCGGCAGTCCCGCCGTGTGCATTTTAATGTCCATGGCTAGCACATTGGGAATCTTTAGCTCATTGAAGAGGACAGCTCCAAGTTCCAATGGGGCCCATGTTACTCGATGTATGAGCTCTTCCGCCTGCCTGTTGGCATCAGCCCTCGCGGCCTGGCATTCAGGATGGGGGCAGCTGTCGCCTCTAGTGAATTGCCGTCGTGTGGGGCTGGGAGTCGAGATGGGTGGAGTTGGACTCTCCTGAGGGGTGTAAGGGCGCCTCACGCTGTCGTCGACCCAAACTGAATCGTCCAGAATACGTCCGGACCTCAAGACACGAGGGGAGAGTCTCTCCCTCCTCTGGACGAGTATGGGCGAGGGCATGACAAAGGATCGCATATTTGAATTGCCCTGTGAGAGGGTGCCTAAAGAAAAGAAAGAAGAGGGGAACGCTCTCAACGAGCCAGGAGGGCAAGAATCCAACGCTGTCTAATGTGAAAGAGGGGAAAACACGGCGTACACCAAGAAAATAAATTTACAATGGAATAATTACAATGTAAAAGTAAAAATCTCGTAATTGGGTTAGGCGGGCGGAGGGTCCTGAGGTTCCAAAAACCCTCTCATCAGGTTCCCTCAAAGGGGGAAGACCGGGGAGTACCCACTCGCTTGGGTCGGTCTCTGAGGTTGCAGGCCGCGGAGCGGCCTCGTTGGGGTGCCTTCCGGGGTGGGAGGTAGGACCTTATAACGGTCCGCAGCTTCAACCCGGTTGCGGGGAGCTGTCGCAGAGGCCTCTGCGTCGACGGGATTCGGAGATATGGATGATAGGAAATCTACCCCTGCGGGGTTCCTGGGGTCCCTTTCGAGAAAGTGAGTGCCAGTGCTCGGCTTGTATTCACCGCAGAACCTCGCGGGAGGTGGCAAAGTCTCGAGGCTTCACTGGCTGGCCGACTGCCGAGAACTGTGATGGACCTCGTCGGAGGCTGTCCGGGTCCCCGTGTTCAGGACGAACACGTAGCAGAAGTCCGATTTGAAATATCTCTTTTCAAACCGAACTTATCCCGGAAGTAGAAGTGAAATTCCTGTTGAGGGGCCAGGGAAACGCTCTATCTTGGGCCACAGTGGCCGCACGACGATGGGAATGGCGGCGTTGGAGAGAGGAGAATTGGGGCTATCCGTAGAGGTGCCACTCGGCTCGGTCGCGGGGAGGCCGTGCAGCGACCTCGCGATGCTGCCGCGAGCTTTGGGTGGACCTCCGGAACCCGATGGCGAAGTCCGTAACCCGGTCGGACTGCGGATGGCGGAGATATTGCCCTCCGCGTCGAGGGTTGAGAAAAAGTATGTGTGGCCTAGGGGCCTCCTATGCCCATCCCAAGACGTTGCAGTCAAATGGAATGTCAAGAAGCTAGAATTTCCAAGACGGCCAGCGCGCAGCGCTGGGCCCACTGTGAAGCTCTCTGTACTTGAGCTTTAAGAAAGCACTATGCCTCACTCGTATGAGTGGAAAAGCGCAGGCCCACAAAACTCTGAAATTTCTCACTCACTTCTATGGTCACTTATCCTGTAGACTTGGCTGAGAGCAGATGTGGTGCTTAAGCTCCTCAGCTTTTTGAAGTTGAAAATCAACTGGAAGATACTTCTTCCAGGAATATGATCTGCTGGTCCAATCCCTGATAAGGGCTTAAGAGAAAACAGACACAACCGTTTGAACCAGCGACCTATGGATTACTGTTATTATAACTAATTCCTCTACAGTCCACTTAAATGCGTTTATTTCAATCTTTCAACATGAAAATCATGACGAACATACTTGGCACGGTTTGATATGATTTTGATGGCTAGCGATGACCTAGGTCATGCCGCCGCTCCCTGCCGTAAGGAGCCTAATTAGGGGCAGCCGAAGCTGCGCCTGTGGGGGTGAAGATGGTGTGGAAAGCAGCGAAGAAGCTGTGTGCCACACCGAGAGGTAGAGAGAGAGAAGGAAAGAGATAGAGGGAAGGTAAAGAGGAGATAGGGAGGGAGAAAGATAGTGGATAGGAAAGAGATTGCCTACGAGAGGGGGAGAAAGGAAGGTAAAGGGGATCAGCTGCAAGAGGAGGAGTTAGTAGACTGATAACGAGGACGTTAGTCCTCCCTGTCCGTAAGGGCCCTTTCCTTTTATAGGCCAGATAGGAGCCTTTTAGGATCCTGATCTGGAGCGTTGGGATGGTGGAGTATGGGGTCCCTAGCTTCCTGTTCATCTCCAGGAAGGATTCTCTGAAGATTACTCCCCTCCAGTTGCAGACGAAGGGAATCACTTGGACATTGCTATGCCCTTGTCCTTGATAGGGCGACCCAGTGATCTGAGGAGGGCGACTTTGAATTCCCTGTTGCCATACTTGGCCATCTTTTCGTCCCACGCCGCTTCGAATTTCCGTTTGTCCGAAATAATTGTAGGGTCCACTATAGTGATTTTGTCGCCTCGAATTACTATGAGGTCAGGCTTGCGGACTGTGTTCCCGACTTGAATTATGTTGTCTTTTGTGAATTTAATTCTCCGTTTAGATAAATCCTTCTCCAAGATTGACTGGACATCGTCATGCCGCCTTAGTCTTTCTACTCTGGACCTTGGGCACATCTGGAGAATGTGATCCAGGTTTTTCACGACGTCAGGGCATGCCTCACATTTGCTTCCATACTCGAAGGGTGTGAAGCGCGCCTTCTTCGATTTTACAAAGGGGGCACCTCCAAGGATTTGGATCGCCGCCAGGAATTCCTTGTCCTCGATTAGGAATCTACTCCCCGATAGATACTGGGAATTGCGGATACCCTTCTTGAAGACACCGATCCGGCTGTATCTATTTTCCGGTATAGTTCCTCCGCCAACTGCCTCCTGGCTGCTTCTCTGTCGGTCACGGGGCGACCACCAATTAGGCAGGAGGAGAGCGTTAGCTCAGCGGGTCGCACTTTCACTGCCGCCTTTACCAGCGGATCCGACGAATTTGCCGCCGCTTTCGCTGCCCTATTCTTTTTTGCAAACTATTTTTGAGCGGAACTGCATTAGCCCCAGTCCTCCCATGGACGTGGGCGCGTGGAAGAACTCCACTGGAGTGCAGCGCGGGAGCCTTCCCAGGGAGCGCATGAACTCCCGGACGAGGTGGTCGGCTGTTTCTATATCCCTGATCCACTCTGCCAAGGGAGAGCTCGTACACAAATCTCGGGAGGAGAAAGTCCCTCAGGCACCAATACTTGTGTTGGAGGGATATGTTAGTGGCGGAGATGTTGGCTACCCCTTTCCTCAGGGCCGCCGTGATATTGCCCATTCGTACTCCTTCCGGGCTGTATAGGAGGCCCAGATACTTTTGGGTGTCCTCCGGGGACATCGGGCTCAGGGTGGCGTCTGCGAGCTTTAAGCAGCTCCTCGCTGAGCGAGAGCCTCTGCCTGCCGCAAAGTAGCGGCACTTGGATGGGTTTAGTTTCAGTCCCACCTTCCTGCAGCCTCATTGAATGCGTCTAAGAATGCTTGAAGTCCCGCCTCGGACCTCGATAGCAGGACCGCGTCATCTGCGTAGAGGAGAGCACTGGCCGGCGTTCCATCCACTCATACGGTCCTGTTGTGGACCCTGTCGGTCCAATGCCTCCTCCAGCACCCCATCCAGGACGAAGTTGAATAATAGGGATGAGAGAGGATCCCCTTGTAGGACTCCCGAGTTTATACTCACGGGAGTATTTCTTCCAATAGCCGTCGTGGCTGCACCCAGGACTTGCTGGAAGTATTTGATTAATGGGTCCGGGATCCCCAATCTCGTGCATGCCCATCTCACCGACTTATGGGAGACCGAGTCGAAGGCTTTGGAAAAATCCAGGAATACTCCGTGGACCTTGTTTCCATCTCCTCCCCGTGAGGCGGCTTTTGCGAGTACCGCCCTCATGATGCAGGTGTTTTCCAGGCATCCATTTACCTTCCGAAAACCCCTTTGTGCGCCATTGATTTTGATGGATTCTAGCCTCCTGGCCAGGATACGGTGATAGACCCTTGTAAAGTGGGGGAGGACTGTGATTGGTCGGTAGTGTGAGGGGCGCGTTGGTGACTCCACTTTTGGGATAGCTGCCTTCCCTTGTCCTATAGCAGGGGTGGCGAACAAGTCCAGGTCAAAGAGCCAAAATTCTTTAATGTGAAAGCCAAAGAGCCACTGACTTTGAAACAAGACAAAATATAAAACACAATTGATAATATAACACATAAAACATAATTAACACCAATAACTTGGTCTACAGACATCAGCCTAAAGGGGGACATATCAAATGTATGGGGGCAAAATTATTATAACCCATAACGTTACGTAGCCACATAGTCTTACTGTAGGATAAATTCAAGAAAAGATACTTTTTTTTAGATTTTTAATGATTAACAAGCAACTTTAGTAATTGAAATAATAATAACTTAAAAATAGAGATCTGGGCCTTCAGTGGGGGTGGAGGCACAAGCACTTAGTTAGGGTGGGTGGCAGGCCCCCTATGGCCCGTCCATAGCGACGGGGCTGTCATCCACATTCAGCCAGAGTCGCCACTGCACCTACCAAGAGAGAAGACTATAAGCTACACACAGTTTTCACTTTCTCTGAGATATGAACAGAGCAAATATTTTCCACTTAAAATGTGCATATATCAAAAGTGTTTCTTACCTTTTTGAGTGTTGTAACTGACTCAGTGAGACTTCTGGCATCTCTTGTTTTTAGTAATTCTTTGAAGATCCGGGTTATACTCTGAAGTGGCCACTCGCAGCAGTTCTTTCACATGAGTGTCAGTCAAAATGGATCGATGCTTGGACTTGACGTGTTTCAGAGTGGAGAACAGGGACTCGCACACATATGTTGACGAGAACATGGAGAGCAGTTTGAGTGCAGCTGTTTTAACACAGGGATATTTTTCAGTTAGTACAGCTCTCCAAAAAACAACGGGCTCATCCTTCACAAGAGATTTCAACCTGTCGTCCTCGTGCAGTTCAATTATCTCTAATTCACTTGCTGCTTCATCGGTGACGAGAGGCACTTTTAAGCAGTCCGTCTCCGCATTAAATGGATCGATGAGAAATGTGATCTGTGGTCTTTTCTGCTGCAAATCTTCAAAGCGCGCAGTGAAGTTCCCACACAGTTGCGCAAGCAGTCGCGCGTACCTGGCTGCATCCACACTAACAGCAGCCATATGCTGGATGTTGCGCAGAGATGGAAAGTGGGTTAGATCACTCTTTTAATACGCTCTGTGAAAAGCTTCAGCTTGTTGATAAATGCAAAAACACACTGCACCAGATCAGGCAGCGTTTTTAATTTCCCCTGCAAGTTCAGTTTGAGTTTATCCAAATGTGAGGGCACATCAACCAAAAACGCCAAGTCCAGGAGCCACATTCGGTCTGAGGGCTGAGGATAATTATTTTTATTTTCTCCCAAAAATATTTTTATGGCTCCCAAAAGTTGGTAAAAAGATGAAAACAACTTTTCCTCGGGACAGCCACCTCACCGTGCAATGCAGAGGTAAGTCACCAGGCAGATCCGCATCAAGTTCAGAAAGGAGATTTTTGAGCTGCCGATGATTGAGAGCGTGCGTACGAATATAGTTCACGATTTCCAATACGGGTTTCATAACGTGGTCTAAATTGAGTGTTTTTGACACAAGTTGTTCACGATGTATGATACAGTGGACGTTCCAAAAATCTCTTGCAAAAACCCACAAGTCCATTAACAGATCCAATCATTGATGAGCTTGTCTTTTTACCTGACTTTTCAAAGTACTCACTTTGTGCGTGCGTAGTTCAGTGCCTTTGGTAAAGTCTCTGTCAATATTAAAGCGTTAAAGTAAAGTAGCGCATGCATAACATAAATTTCTTCCTTTTTCCCAAAAGAAATTGGACAAATATTAGTTCTTCTTTAGTCCGTAAGGGGCGCTTTTATGTTAGAGCTCTTTGAAAATACTAACAAAGTCCTTTTATTATTTATATTTGGAGACGTTTTTATCTTGTAGTGATTTGATATATTTCAAATCATCAAATTTAATCCCTATAAACTGGTTTATATAGGATTGTAACGTAATTTCATGGACAACGACATCTAACGTTAAAGGTAAATACCAAAATTTTGGTCAATTTTTTGTTTGTTTACTTTTTCCTTGCATGCGCCACTTTACTTTAACGCTTTAGTCAATATTAGCATGAGCGAAAATGCTGTTCAAGATTTAAAGTCTTGATATGTGATAATGTGGAGCTACAAATTAAACAGAACGGTTTTCCATTCCGTTCAATGAAAAAATAAGCGTCTCCCCATTCTTCCAAGAAAGTCCGGTGTTCATCTTCGTATTTTTCGTTTAGCCTTGCATTTTTCCATTTTTATGACGAGTATAGCCTGCACTAGAACGCAATATGCTAATAAATTTCCTGGCATTAATCCTAATGTTTAGTATGAATACCTGGGAAATAACATAGGATTAAAGACTTTACTTATCTTACTTATCGTTTGGGATCGTGGATAGGAAGCGCAGGAAGAGTAAACATATTTAAGTCGCAATCTATGTATTCAGAATACAAGGTATGCCACTTTGAGAACTTCAACTTAATAAATCCCCGGCGTGCTCCAATTCGTCCACATACTTCTTTTACATTTCAGATTATAATTTGTTTTTGATAAGCTCTTGTTGATATGAAATTGCTCTTAAGGAATAATTAAACAAAGTGAGGTCTAAAAACTTGCAAAAATGAGAAGAGGCAAAGAGCCGCATTCCTATTGACCAAGAGCCGCATGAGGCTCGCGAGCCGCGTGTTCGCCACCCCTGTCCTATAGTATGTTACTTTTGTGCCAGAATCAAGAATGTTTTTCTCTGGAGTCGTGATGCAAGAACTTCAGACTGCTCCTTCGACAAACAAAGGTCTCGCACTAGGTCATTGAGTTCAGATTGATTAAAAGCTGAGGGCATTTGAGGTTTCTTCATAGTCACTACAGCTATCATCACTTGATACTGAAAGATCAGCTGGAATCTCTCCGGTTTCATCGATTTCAGGCAAACTGGTGAAAACAGGCACAAGTAGATCCTCAGAGTGCGCAACAGGACGGATAGCAGAATCCAGGCTCGGATACTGCCAATTTGCTTTCTTGTGCTTGTTAAACCCCGTCATGTCATTGAGACAGAAGTAGCAGTCATCAAAATGATTCTTGGGCTCTCTCCACACCATTGGTACAGCAAACTTCAACTTCAGCTCACCGTTGGTCCAACCGCCGAGACTTTCTACACAGGTTTTGCACACCATATGTGGGGCCCAAGACTAGTCTTGGTCACCAAGTTTCATATCGAAGTATACTTTGTACGCCCTCTTGACAAAGTTCGTAATATTCCTCTTTTGTTGTGACATCATATACTGTCCACAGATGTAACAAAAGACATCCGGTTCATATCTGTAACATCTTCTAGAAGAACTCATTTTCTCTCTGGAACTCATTTTCAACTCTGGAATTAAAAAGAAAATTCTTAATTACTGTTTAATTTATACTGCAACTATATTTATGGAAAATGTTATTAAGTAATTACAGTATATAATATATAAAAATTCTCCCTATATAAGTAATTATATAAAAATTATCCCTGAAATACAGGGAGAATTTTAGCAGTTTAGGCTTATTTGGGGCTATCAGTATCTTCTAAACTAGAGCCAATCTGGCAAAACCAATGTTATATTCGTAATCAGCGACCTTCAAAACCCCAGAAAACACTCCTAGATGGTCTGCCAAAAGAAAAAAAAATTGTTGACCAGTGCTATCAATCATGAATTATAATTATCTAAAAGTAAATAACATAGGTTTTCAAAAATAATGGTATGATCAAATGCTTGGACGCAGCTAAGTGACTAAATAACTTGGGATTTATTGAACGGGTAGCATTTTTTTTTTTTACTTTATTTTTCTCATATTATAAGGTTTAACCACGTATTAACATTTTTATAACTTTATAAAACCTGTAGATATGATGCATTTAGTATTTGGGTGTTTTTAAATATCTCTCCGCTCTTAATGGGCCCTCAATAAATGAAAAGTTTGGTTAATATACTTCTTGTCTTTGATCCCTATTGGGAAAAAAATCCTAGTTCTTATATGATTTTTGTTCTACGTCGGTGTTAATTTTTTCGATATTGTAGCTATTATACCCATTAGTTTGCGGCACAATAATTTTAAAAAAATTAAGATCCTTTACTTTTATATCTTGATATGGCAAAGGGGGGTCCTGTAGATTAATATTTCTGTATCTTCCATTAGTCGGAGTGAAGTCCCGTTGAGCATGAGCAAAACCTTGATTAAAAATTACATATTGTTAAGTTGCATCCCACTTATATGTGAAGATTCATTAATTTTCTTCGACGAATTGTGATGGTTTTTTATCTATATAAAATAAACTGTATTTTTGTAGTAAAATTAATTTATTAATTCTGATATCGAAATTTGATTTCCATTCCAACAAACTACAACTCAACTATAAGGTGCAAACATAAAAATATTATTTGCATATTATATAATATTCTATCTTAGCTGAACATTCAATAAAAAAATGTTATGACGTTTATAATGATTATTAAGTCTTACCGAAGAAGCACAATTTTTTTCCATTGTGTCTAAAAACATACAGTTTTTACATCATTCATTGATTTGATAAAATTGATGGTCTGAGTTGCCTAAAGATGTGAATGATATAATCGGGGAGCATTTATTTTGTCCACATTATTTTTCTTCATCCAGACGGCATAATTTTTATAGTTTTTTTAAATGTTTTCTCAATCATTCTCAAATTTTCTGCGATATAAGTACATTGTTTTGTATCTTTACAATTATGATATTGGTTACCTTACCTTTGACGTTGCTTTTTTGCTCCATCTAAAAGTTTGCCGATAAAAAGTTTAATGCAATTTTTACGAATCGTTTTCGAATCAAAATTACACCATTTCAATCAAATAAAAATGAACGGAAGGAATGTTGCGATGGCTTAATAAAATAATCCGAGGATAAATAAATATATCGGATCAATTACGAAACAGAAAATCACAAAACCTTGCAGTTGTTGAATAGAACCTTTAGTGGATATTACTTTTATTTTCCACATAATTTAATATATGCAATTATAAATATATGGCAAGTGTATTTTATCGCCTCAATAAGATAGTACTTGAGTTAATAATGTCTCATTCGTTAAATTATTTGTCATACCGTCAATCATGTAGAAAATATATAAATAAAGGTCTGCTGACTGTCTATCGAGACCATAGAGATAGAATCTATCTCTATGATCAGCTTACGATGACGTAGTATCAATTAATTTGTTTATTTTGAACACACAGAAACAACAGAACGATGTTTCTCTGCTATTGAAGGGAATCAGCTCTATATCTTTATATCTCTATGATCGAGACGTGTTACCCCCATATATGAAAAGTTTTGTGGCTATACGTTTGTTTTTATTCCAACTTATAAATACAACTTTTATTTTTATTTATTTTCGACATTGAAGCTCGTTATGAAAAGGATACACCATAAATAATGGTTCATTAACTAAAAATATAACTGTTATATATATATTTTGCAATTTGGTTCACCTTTTATCAAATATTTTCTCCTCGCAGAGGTTCATATGGAGAAACTAATAATTGCTGGCAAGGCAATTGCCCTCAAATTAAAATGGACAAGCTACAAATAGCATTGCAGACCCTTCACGCATTGGGGTTCTAATCCCGCTCATACTTGAAAATAGAAGAATTTTTTCTTAGGGATAACATTAATTAGATATTGAAGTTATCCACCCAACGCCCATGGGAGGGATCTAGGGTTCTGCTATTTACAGCAATTGGGGTTTCCAAACCACTACCGCGCCCATGCGCCGCCTTTAAGTTAAAACCAGTTCAAGTTCGAGATCACAACAAAGGCATATTGGGCTATGGGCTTGAAGCATAGAGAGAGAGTTGATTCAATAGCAGAGAAACATCGTTCAACTGTATTCTGTGTGTTCAAAATAAACAAAGTAATTTGTACTACGTCATCGTAAGCTGATCATAGAGATATATTATATCGCTATGATCAGCTTATGATGACGTAGTACAAATTACTTTGTTTATTTTGAACACACAGAAACAACAGAACGCTGTTTATCTGCAATTGGGGAATCAGCTCTCTATATCTATATCTCTATGGCTTTACTTTCTTACTGAAGTTGAAATCGGCAGAACACAGAGCCACATTAAGATCAGACAAAAGGTTATCTGCGCGTCGTCAGACGAAAGCATGGCTAGCCAAACTTGGAGCAGGAGCTTTCGAAGTCTGTTGAGTAGTCCTTTGCTGCGGCGTAGGCGCCTGTTTGGGAGAATAGAGGGACGCGGCCATGGTGGAATCTTCATGAGATTCCGCACTAAGCTCCCGCTCGACCGAGTATTTCGGGAGCCTGGAGTATACGGAGATTCGCTCCTGACCAGTGAGGTAGAATGCTCCACATGGTAGGAGGAGTATCATCCTCATGGATGTCTCCCATATTTTGATGGCGGCTACTACCTCCGCGAGGTTAGGGCAGGTAGTGACGATTGGTGAAGAGACCATAGTCTCGAACCACCACAACAGGCAGCGCGAGCTCGCGGTGTCTGCCGGTGGACCCGCCAGCCTCAACTCGAAGTCCTCGAGCAGGGAAATCGACGTGGGTCTTTAACCATGGGCGGGTCGGCCTGAGCCCTGGAACCCTAGTTTTTTAAGGGTTGCGATCGTCGCACAGTGTCCTGACATGTGTACTGCCGTGAGCTATTCTACTATGTGTTATCGCCGGGAACTAGTTTGGCACTCTCATGACCTTCCCCACGAGGTGGGGTCCCCGACGCTAAAGTCCCCCGTGTGGTGGTTCGTGCTCCACCACAGAACTTTTGTGGCGGTGAGTAGGGTGATGCCTCGACCTGTTGGGATAGACAGGATTTTCTCTAGTTATCTCTTTCGAGAAGGGGATAATGTGGGTGATCGGATCTTTAGAAGTGGATGTCTCCATCCGTCTTGTAAGACTTGCTACTCTTCTTAACGAGGGCGATCAGTCCGCACTCCCCCGCTAGACAACCCCGCCGATCAGAGCCTTGTGGAGAGTGCTCGGTTATCGGCCCGCACTCGAGGAGCCTTGCACTCCCAGACATCCAGCACTGAAGCGTCAGTTTGAGGCGAGTCATCCGTTTTGATCGAATTACGTTGACAGAAACGTCAACCTCTTCTCGTCCGCCAGTGCAGATCCGAGGTTAGAAGACAGCCCGACATGGAGCGTGCCATGTCATCCGGTAAGTTATATAATTCCCCCGCTTCTGCAAAGAATCGGT
>CP045899.1:467677-484436 GCA_013387185.1 Caligus rogercresseyi
ACAGATTCTATTCCAGCAGTTGGCGTTGATCTAAATGTTTGGGTCATCGCTGAAGTGCTTTCGTTGTATCGAGTTCAAGATCTTCACGGCCAGCTTTCTTTTCCACTACGGAATGCCCCCATATTAAACATCCATAGACATAATTGGCTGATCATCGTCTCGTAGAGCCAAAGAATCTTATCCGAAGTCAACCCTCATTTCTGTCCCGCGATTGCTTTCGCCATGTTCCATACATGAGTGCTTTTGGACGCTTTTTAATAAGATGATCGGTCCATTTTTCTCTTTGAAAGGTCCTTCTCGAGGACGGACTGCACGTCGTTGTGCCTTCGCTGCTCCTTTCCTCGTGCATACGATCTTTGACCGAAATTGCATTAGGCCCAGTCCTCCCATGGACGTGGGGCGCGTGAAAGAACTCTATTGGAATACATCGTGGGCCTTCCAGGAGCGCATGAATTCTCGGACGAGTGATCAGCGTCTCTATATTCCTGAGCCAACCCTGCCACCATACTTGAATTGGAGGGTATACTGGTGTCGAGGATGTTGGCCACCCCTTTCCTTTTAGGGCCGCCGTGACATTCCCCATGCACACACCCTCCGCACTATACATGAGACCCAGATACTTTTGGTATCGTCCAGGGACATCGGACGCGGTTGCGTCTGCGAGCCTCGAGAGTCCTCGTCGGAAGAAGTCCCCCCTTCCTCCGCGAAAGTACCGACATTTGAACCGGGTTTTAACCGCAACCCCACCTTCCCTGCAGCATCGCTGAGGTATCTAGAAAGTCTGAAGTCCTGCCTTGGACCTGGACAACAGTACTGCGTCGTCCCGCATAAAGGAGGGCACTGCTGGCGTCCCGTCCATCTCATAGAGGTCTAGTCGTGGACCCTGACGGTCCCTTGCCTCCTCCAATACTCCATCCAAGACAAAGTTGAATAAAAGAGACGACAGGGGGTCGCCCTGCAGGACTCCAGATTTTATGCTCACTGGAGCAATTCCTGCCAATAGCCGTCGTGGCTCCTTTCATGACATGTTCAAAGTAGTCTATTAGGGGGTCCGGATCCCCAATCTCTTGCAAGCCCATCGCACTGACTGATGGGAGACTGAGTCAAAGGCTTTGGAGAAGTCCAGAAGACTCAAAGGACTTTATTTCCGTTTCCTCCGCGTGAGGAAGCCTTCGCAAGTATTGCTTTAACCCCTTACTTCCCGGGGGTAGAATCATTGGAATTTTTTCATGAAATTTTAAACAATGCTTCCTTTTAGCTCTTACATTAGACTTATGTTGTGGTTTTTCATCCAATAATACACCAGCGCCCTGACGGGCACGTACATATATGTACGCTTGGGAGATCTCCTACAAGAATAGTATAACTGATAAATGAATATGATGAGAACTAATACGTTCGACTGTTAAGTTATATTCTTATTATTTTCTTAAGGAATAAATTAATTACATATATTTTTATTTGTGGGTACATACTTATGTATAAATATAACTACTTTAGATGCTAATCATTAAACAATTTGCACTTAAACCTGTATCACATTTTTTACATCTATATATCACTTGAAGAACATGAAGCACATATATATATTTTTTTTTGCTTTGATAATTAAATGGCCCACATTATCGAACCTTATCAATGAAAGGTTTGCCTTATTTTTTAAATTTGGCAATGGAGTGTTTTTTCTCCATGTTAAAAACCAAAGTTTCAGTACATGTTCTGGTAAAAATCAAGTAATGAAAATTTTGTCCTATCCTTTAAATTCAAAATTTTACCCTTTTTTCTATGAAGTCGCCATGCTTGGACCATTTTTACATTCAAAAACCAATTGTATAGACACAAATACCATTTTTTCTTTCTTAGACTAATAGTATAGTTTGCGACCATATTGTCAAAAAGGTCAACCCCACCCATATTTTCATTATAAATATTACAAAGATAAGGCTGTTTTACTTCCACTTTTTTTCTTGGCATCTCTCGATATCGATTACATTTTCCGATAGGATCTTTCCCAATAAAATTACTTGCAATATAAACTGGGCCTCCGTCTTTCCAGACGACGACCACTTTATCGTCATCGATGTACGAACATTTCATATCTCCCCTCTTCATAGCTGTGGATTCTTTCTTTGAAGGGATTGGAATTGAATGCAGTCTATTTGATCTCATAGTTTCGAGTACACCAACTTTCATCTGGTCTCTCAAATTGTCCATGAGGTCGAAGGTAGTGAAGAGGTTATCCATGACCACCTTACTACCTTGGGATATTTGGCTTTTTCAATGAGCTTAAATAACGTCTAAGTCTTTTGGCTAATATCCCACTATGAATTTTGTACGAAACATTGAGCATGGTCAGAGGTCTTAAGTTTTCGACCACTCTTGGGTCTCTCCCTACTTTAGGAATTAATATTAGTTTGCCAAGTGAAATGTCATTCTCAAAATGACCTGCCATGTGAGCTTCTTCAAAAACTTCCTCCAATAATGGCGACAAAAAGTCACTGAACTTATTGAAGAATTCCATCGTAAAAACCATCTGGTCCTAGAGCTTTGTTTTTTTTTCTTATAAGCTTTTATATAATCTGTTATCTCAGAGGCACTAATTTTTTCCTCCAGAATATTTTTAAAACTTTCTTCAATCCCACCTTTGTCCCACCTTGATTTTCTATTTGTCTGGTAAAGTCAGCAGAAATTAAATATGCATTTTAAACATTTATTACCCGACTGTCTATCACAATCTTTGCATGTATATGATTATTGATAAAAGTGACTATTTTATTGATTTTCGAGGATCCCTCTCCAAATTTCCACGCATGTCAAAAATTGCTGATTTTTTTTAAACTCTTTCTCTCCTTTTCACACTGTCCAAAATCACCTGTTCTTTTCTTACAAATTTACATCCGGCTCTAATTAAATGACCTTGCGAATAGTACTGAGTGATTTCCCGTACCTGTTCATCTTCTACTATTCCTTCACCCCGTACATCCCCACCTTTTCCCTTCATTTTACGTAATTTCGATTTTCTTTCTTCGCTTAGCCTAACCCCTAATTTAATATATTCTCTTCCTGTGCAGTCAAGAACTAGTTTTAGTGCATGGGAAGGAGATTTATATGTTTGTTGCATAGTTTAGACTTAATTTGTTGAATAATAGTTATATTCTATCTTGGGTAACCTTATCATCTAGTAAGGAAGCATCAATTTCCCATCCTTCTCTGATCTATAGTTTGGCAATGTGATAGTTAATATGATCGGATGATGATCTGACATAAATGCTGGGATACTCTTATAATCTGCAACCAAGGTGGATAGCTCCTCAGACACAAAAAAATTGTCTAGTCTGGAACTTTTTATGATATTATTTCTCTTCTGACATGAAATGTGTGTTGCGGATTGTCGCTGAATTTTGTTGCAGGGTCTGTGAGCCTATTTTATAAATGATGGCCTTCAATGCGGTGTTAGCTTTATTGTTTTTTAAATTTTTATAGCCGAATGTATCCTGCTCCTGGTTTAAAGTCACATTAAAATCCCCCATCAATATCAGGTCTTCATCCCCACGAGTATTCTCTGTTATAAATTTGATTCAATAGAATGAAAGAACATAGGGTTATCCGAGCTCGGTCCTAAATTGATACAATTTTAATATTTCTACCTCTATGGGCTCAGCTGGGGAGGGCGCTGACCTGTAATCCTCCAGTGATGGCTCGGCCATGGTCATTTCCCACGCTCTCAGTATGTGAGCCGGAATGGGCTGGGACGAGAGGTGTTAGGACAGCTTTCCGTCCGCTATGGCCCTCATGGTGCCTGAGTAGTCCTTTTTCAGCTCAACAGCAATCCTCTTCCTGGAGTGTCGCGAGGCTCTGGGGGAGGCGTTGGTGAGACCGTTTCTCTCTCTGTAGGTCAGCACTGTGTGGTCTATCAGATCTGAGACGAATTTATTAATTGTGACCCCTTGGCCGTCATTACCCAAGGCCAAGATCACCTGTCTCAAGGTTATCGTCACACTGGTAATGGAATTGTGCTCCGAGAAGTGGCCTCATTCTCTTGGGGAGGGGGTTATACTTCGGCTGATTACTTGGATTGAAAGCAACCCGAAGAGGCATGTTAGAATGTCTTTGGAGTGAGTAGGTCGGCTTGACCTATCCTCTCCTTAACGGTCTTCAGGGCTGCGGGCTTCATGATTTTGTCATTTCTGACTAGCAGGACTCTGTAAAAAAATATGGACATAAAATATAAAATTAAGTCGCCCAACGCTCGATCCCACGACCCTGAGATTAAGAGTCTCATTTAAGTCCTTTATTCCAATAAAACAAACGGAACATACATGGCAAAAACATTGTTAAAATACATTACCGACTGAGCTAGCCGGGCTGGTCTTTTGGAGCTCCTCGGGTATCGATCCCGGTATTTATTCAGAATTGGGCACATTTTTACAATACATTGCCCTCGCTTGACACCAAGTCTGTGCGCTCCCTGTCCACGGAAGCAACGTTTATTTAAGTGTGCAGGTATATGGTGGCAACTAACAAGTCGCCATACCACACACTGATACAAATGGAAATAAAATAATTAATATAGGATGTTGTTCAATTTTGTTGGTTTGCCCAAATGGCAGGCGGCCCCAACTGTCCAGTCATTTAGTCTATGATATTTTAAAAGAAAAGGATTTTTCTAGTAGCTGTTAAAAAAGGGGTAAAAGGTGTCCTTGGGCTGTCGACGCCAGTCCGCATGTGTCGATTTTCGCCCACAAACGCCTTGGCATACAAAGTCTCAGGCTTATCCGAGTCTCTGCACAGGAGACCACCTACTATTGCCTGTTGAGGTCTTACATATAGTGGATCCTGTGCAATGAGGGGACAATTGGGTCTTTAGAGTCCCTCAGGGCGGCGATACGCTTATTATGGAGAAGTTTCCTGCGTACCTCTAGCTTCATGAGGTCCAGACTACCAGCCGACGTTGGGGCATAATAAAACTCCCTGGGAGTATCCCTGCGAGTTTCATCCAGTCCTTCACAGTAAACCTCACCACTTGATCCGCCTGTCGGATCTGGGATTGGGAAATAAAACACGGTGTTAAAAGAGTTTTGAGATTTAAAACACGATGATTCTAGCAATAAGAGTCCCAAACCATGATAAACGTAAAGCAAACAGGTTTAGGAACTTATTAACAGTTAGTCAGTATGCATGCTAAGCGAGTGCTCTACCATCTGAGCTACGCCCCCGATTGTAAGTGACATATAAATACCTATATATTTAAAAGATTATGACGGTAAGAAAAGTTTTTATTCAATATATATTTCTCATTGAATCTATATGGCCCGTTAGCTCAGCTGGGGCTCCATTACTGTAGCCGTAATCATTAAATAACTTGAGAAAAAATTGATATCATGGAGGCGCCGGGTATCGATCCCGGTATTTATTTCAAGTTGGCACAATTTAATATAAAATTGCCCTCGCCTGACTCCAGGTCTGGGCGCTCCCCGTCCAACCGAGCAACATTTTTTTAAGTGTGCAAGCATATGGCGGCAACTGACAAGTCGCCATGCTCTCACACTGATACATATAAAAAGAATAAGAATGATAACTTATTAAATTTTGTTGGTTGCCCACATGGCAGGCGGCCCCAACTGTCCAGTCATTTAGTAATATTAAAAGTAAATCTTATTTAGAAGATTTTTTTTCGAAAGCTGTTAAAGTGAGTAAAACAATAAAAGCTGATAAATGATGTTAAAAGATCTGGGGCACACTTGCAAGATGTGGGCCAAGAAAAAATAGATAAAAACAATCCTTCGAGCCGGATTTGAACCAGCGACCTATGATCACTGTTATTATAACTAATTCCTCTACAGTCCACTTAAATGCGTTTATTTCAATTTTAAAAACATATAAATCAAAATGAACATACTTGGCATGGTTTAAATATTATATTGTGGCTGGCGATGATGAAATCATGCCGCCGCTCCCTGCCGTAAGGAGCCTGATCTAGGGGCAGCCGAAGCTGCGCCTGTGTATTAAAGAGAGTATGAAGTCCAGCGAAGGAGCTGGGGAATCATACAGATAAGGAAAGAAAGAGAGTTAGAACGCTGGTTACGAATGAAGAAGAGGAAATTGTAAAGGTGAAATAGAAGAAGCGAAAGGGAAAGACAGAAGATGGGAAGGAGAGAGAAAAGAGAAAAGGAGGAATCTATGATAGTAAGGACACTAGTCCTCTCTGTCTGAAAGGGCCCTTTCCTTTCGATACGCTTGGTAGGATCCTTTTAGGATCCTAATTTAAAGGGATAGAATAATGGAATGAGGTGTACCCACCCTCCTGTTCATCTCCAGGAAGGATTCCTGTAGATGAATCCCCTCCAATTACACATGAACGGGATGACATGAATGTTTGCCCTATCTTTGTTGGGCCGACCCAGCGATTTGAGGAGAGCATCCTTGAAGAATCATTCCCATACTTGGATAACTTTTTTATCCCACGCCGATACAAAGTCCCGTTTATCGGAAATGATGGTCGGGTCTACCACGATTATCTTATCACCTCGGAGGACCACGAAGTCAGGCTTCCGGACCGTATTGTGAATTTCGGAAGCCCTTCTTACAAGACGCCAGTCCTGCGGTGTCAATTTTCTTGTATAGCTCTTCGGCCAACTGTCCCTTGGCTGACTCCTTGTCAGTGACTGGGCGGCCCCGATGAGGTAGGAGGAGCGCAAGCTCCGCAGGTCTCGCTCTCACTGCCGCCTGAACCAGCGGATCCGTGGATTTAGCAGCTGCCTTAGCTGCCCCATTCCTTGCACATACAGCCTTGGAGCGGAACTGCATGATACCGAGTCCGCCCATGGAGGTGGGCGCATGGAAAAATTCTATGGGGGTGCATGCTCATCGCACCGATTGATGTGAGACAGAATCAAAGGCCTTTGAAAAGTCCAAGAAGACCCCATGGACCTTATTTCCGTCCCCGCCTCTTGAGGAGGCCTTTGTTAGGACCGCCTTCAAAATGGTATTATTTCCAGGCATCCATTATTTTCCGAAATCCCCTCTGGGCTCCATTTATCTCGATCGACTCCAACCTTCTGGCAATAATCCGGTGGAAGACCCTCGTGTAGTGAAGGAGAACGGTGATGGACCGGTAGTGAGAAGGGAGAGTCGGGAACTCCACTTTTGGGAGGAGTGAGGTCTTACATTTATAGTTCTTGGGGAGGTCTTTCTCCAGTAATCATAGCGTTGTAGTACCTCGCTAAAAAGGCCGGCTGGAGTGAGGAGTGTCTTAGGTATATGCGGTGCTTTTGTGGAGGGGTTTTAGACATCCCTGTCAGGTCTGTCTCTCTCCTCTCTTTATATCATGTGGGAGGCAGTCAGAACTTTTAGTTGGACGTACTTGACATATTTGGGGGTCATTCCGACGGTCCCAATTAGCGCTCTGTACGTCCTCTCCGACATTACGCCTCTCCAGTTTATTACTATGGGCACCACCTCCATCTGTTCGATTGTGTGGGTCTCCTTGCACTCGAAGTACTTTAGGAGAGCCTTCTTGAACTCCATGGTGTTGTAGGTGGCGGCTTTATTGTTCTCCGACTCTTGGAGGGAGAGAGAGTCCGATACGATTGTAGGGTCCACGACACTTATCTTTCTTTTCGTCGATTATCACGAGGTCTGGTTTTCTCACGGTTCCTCCCATGGGGATGATATTGTCCTTGTGGTAAGTCCTCTTTTTTGCCTTCAGGGATCCCTCAAGGAGGGCTTGAACCTGGTCATGGCGTTTTTATCCTCGCACTGTTTACCATTGGACACACCTGCAAGATGTGCTGCAGGTTCTTGACGCGATCGGCGCACGACTCACACTTTTTCCCATTGGGTAGTTGTGTGAATCGTACCCTTTGGACCTTAGTTAAAAATGCAGCGTCCGCTAGCTTCTGTAACCGTTCCCTCATGAACATGAAGTTCCGGTGTCCTTGGGCTGTCGACGCCAGTCCGCATGTGTCGATTTTCGCCCACAACGCCTTGGCATACAAAGTCTCTGCACAGGAGACCACCTACTATTGCCTGTTGAGGTCTTACATATAGTGGATCCTGTGCAATGATGGCTCGAACAATTGGGTCTTTAGAATCCCTCAGGGCAGCGATATGTTTATTCTGGAGAAGTTTCCTGCGTACCTCTAGCTCCATGAGGGCTGACGTGGGGCATAATAAAACTCCCTGGGAGTATCCCTGGCGAGTTTCATTCAGTCCTTCACAGTTAGCCTCACCACTTGATCCGCCTGTCGGATCTGGGATTGGGAGACTTTGCTGTATGTGAGGCTGTAGATGAGCCTAGGGATCAGGTGGTCCCTCAAGGCTATTTATCTTTGGTAGACCGTTAGGCCTATGCCATTCAGTCTACCTAACCCCTCCTGGACTGTTTCCAGGATTGGGGTGGATACCATACCATTGGGGTTGAACACCACTCCCAGGTATTTGTATGTGTCCGACACATTCACTTTTCCCCCATCACGGAAAGTTCTTCACTGGCGTCGATGTAGTGGGCTTTCCCGCTGTCTGGATCGCTGTGAATGCACATTTCTGTGGGTTCGGCCAAAGCTCCGCCTTCTCGCATTGTGCAAGGAAGGCGTCCACTAGCTTCTGGAGCTCTTTTACAATACGGGACTCAAAAGGGGTCGAAAAGGACCGGCTTTTCACGGCTGGTCGAATGACTTAGGTTTCATCATCCTTGGTCTAGCGGTTCGGGAGTAATCAGCCAAACCATTCACCAAAAGCCACTTTTAGGAGAAAGCAGTCCTGGGCAAGGCCTATGCTTGTAGTCAAGTGGAATTCGGGCTACTGGCCTGGAACCGTTCAAACAGGGGGGGGGGAGAAAGCTCTCCGTTGTAGAAATATTAAACGAATGTACACTCACTCTTAAGTAGGAGAGGAGAGAAGGGGAGAGGCAGTGAAGAGAAGTTGAAGAGGAATGGGCAGGCTGTTAAAGCTGGCCTGCAGTCCGAAGTTATGTAGAAGCTCCTCAAAAATCAGTCTATTATTGAAGTCCAAGCACCATAGACGTGTTTTCTTAAGCTCCGCTGAAGAAATTGTTGGAGTTTTGACGGAAGTATCCCTGTTTGAACGAATCTCCAGATACCTCTGATAAGAGCTTCTTAAGAGAGATGTTGACACGGCCGAACGCGCTAATAAGTCGCCCTACCCACACACTGTATACATAATTAAGATTAATAGGAATAATTGGAGATAATTTTTTTTGGTTGCCCCCGAGGTTAGAATCTCTGCCTCAAATGCTACCAGACTGTGTATAAGCCCTATGACCTGAAGGTCCCTTGGTAACGTGGTGGAGGAGGAGATGAAGAGATAATCCTCTTGGTACGTGGGGAGAAAACGTGCTAGGCAAACTCCTAGAGGTGAAAAACCCAATTGGGCAGTGATCTGACCTTGGATCTTGCATTCAGGCAGACCCGCCGTGTGCAGCTTGATGTCCAGAGCCACCATGGCTAGCACATTGGGTACCTTCAATTCGTTGAATAGGACAGCTCCAAGCTCTAGTGGGGCCCACGTTATCCGGTGTATGAAGTTTTCCGCTTCCCTGTTGGCATCAGCTCTGGCCGCCTGACATTCGGGATGGGGACAGCTGTCGCCTCTGGTAGTCCGTCGTCGTGTGGGGCTGGATGTCGAGATGGGGGAGGCTGGGCTCTCCTGTGGGGTGTGTGGGCGCCTCGTGTTGTCGTCAACCCAAACTGAATCGTCCAGAACGCGTCCAGACCTCAAAACACGAGGAGAGAGTCTCTCCCTCCTCTGGACGAGTATGGGCGAGGGCATGACAAAGGAGCGCATTCTGGAGATGAGATGTGAGAAGATGTGTCTGGAAAAGGAAGAAGAGAATGCTCCTGGCGAGCCAGGAGGACAAGAAGCCTACGCTGTCTAAGGAGAGAGTGTGGGAGGGCACGGCATACAACAAGAAAAATATACAGTAGACTATTTACAATGAAGGTAAAATCCGCAATTGGGTCAGGTGGGCGGGGGGGCCCTGAGGGTCCAAAATACCCTCTCAACAGGTTCTCCTCACCGTGGGGAGACGGGGGAGTATCCACTCGCTAGGGTCGGCAAAGGAGGTCACAGGCCGCGGAGCGGCCTCGTTGGGGTGGCCGGCAAGGCCGAAGATGAGGACTTAAGATGATTCGCAGCTGCGTCCCGGTTGCGGGGAGCTGTCGCTGAGTCCTCTACGCCTGCGGGATCCTGAGGAAATTATTTAGGGTGTTAAGCCCTAGTGGGATCCTGGGGTCCCCTTCGAGCATGGAAGTGTAGCTCGGCTGCTAGTGATTGCAAACCCTCGCGGGAGGTATCAAAGCCTCGAAGCTTTGCTGGCGGAACGGCTGAGGGGAAGAGGGATGAACTTCGTGAAGGCCGGAGGCCGTCCTCGGAGGCCAAAAATTATTGGCTGGCCGGGTCCGTCTAATCAGGACAAAACACGGTGCCGAAGTCCGAATTGAGGTAGGACGTTGCGTGCAGAAGTTATCCCGGAAGTAAGAGTGTAATTCTGTGTTGAGGGGCCAGGGAAACGCTTCTAACTTGGGCCACAATGGCCGCACGGCGATGAGATTGGCGGCGTTGGAGAGAGGAGGATAGGGGCTATCCCCGCGACGAGGTGCACCCGCCTTAGGAACCCGATGGCGAAGTCCGTAGCTCGATCAGACTACGGATGGCGGAGATATTGCCCTCCGCTTCGAGGGTTGAAAAAAAAACAAGTGTGGCCTAGGGGCCTCCTCAGGCCATTCCAAGACGGTGTAGTCAAATGAATTTCAAGAAAGGAGAATTTTCAAGACGGCCAGCGCGCAGCGCTGGGCCCACTATGAGGAAGTTTCACTGAAGTCTTAGAGAGAGCAATATGCCTTACTTGAATGGGGGGGGAGGGGGAACGCAGGCCCACAAAATCCAGAAAATGCACTCACACTTATTAGGCACTTTGTGAAGAACTTTCTTCACAGGTAGACGTGGTGCACTAAGCTCCTGACTTTATTTGAACTGAGGAAATGCTGAAAAGTACCCTTTTCAGCTCTTGATCCTCTGGTTCAGATCCCTGATAAGGGCTTAAGAGAAAAAACGCACAACCGTTTGAACCAGCGACCTATGGATCACTGTTATTATAACTAATTCCTCTACAGTCCACTTAAATGCGTTTATTTCAATCTTTCAACATGAAAATCTGACGAACATACTTGGCACGGTTTGATATTATATTTGATGGCTAGCGATGACCTAGGTCATGCTGCCGCTCCCTGCCGTAAGGAGCCTAATTAGGGGCAGCCGAAGCTGCGCCTGTGAGGGTGAAGATGGTGGGAAAGCAGCGAAGAAGCTGTGTGCCACACCGAGAGATAGAGAGGTATAGAGAGAGAAGGAAAGAGATAGAGGGAAGGTAAAGAGGAGATAGGGAGGGAGAAAGATAGTGGATAGGAAAGAGATTGCCTTCGAGAGGGGGAGAAAGGAAGATAAAGGGGATCAGCTGCAAGAGGAGGAGTTGAGACTGATAACGAGGACGTTAGTCCTCCCTGTCCGTAAGGGCCCTTTCCTTCTTATAGGCCAGATAGGAGCCTTTTAGGATCCTGATCTGGAGCGTTGGGATGGCGGAGTATGGGGTCCCTAGCTTCCTGTTCATCTCCAGGAAGGATTCCCTGAAGATTACTCCCCTCCAGTTGCAGACGAAGGGAATCACTTGGACATTTGCTATGTCCTTGTCCTTGATAGGGCGACCCAGAGATCTGAGGAGGGCGACTTTGAATTCTGCTGCCATACTTGGCCATCTTTTCCTCCCACGCCGCTTCGAATTTCCGTTTGTCTGAAATGATTGTCGGGTCCACTATTGGTCGCCTCGAATTACTATGAGGTCAGGCTTGCGGACTGTGTTCCCGACTTGAATGATGTTGTCTTTTGTGAATTTAATTCTCCGTTTAGATAAATCTTTCTCCAAGATTGACTGGACATCGTCATGCCGCCTTAGTCTTTCCACCCTGGACCTTGGGCACATCTGGAGAATGTGATCCAGGTTTTTAACGATGTCGGGGCATGCCTCACATTTGCTTCCATACTCGAAGGGTGTGAAGCGCGCCTTCTTTGATTTTACAAAGGGGGCACCTCCAAGAATTTGGATTGCCGCCAGGAATTCCTTATCCTCGATTAGGAATCTGCTCCCCGATAGATACTGGGAATTCCGGATGCCCTTCTTGAAGGATACCGAACCGGCTGTATCCACTTTCCGGTAGAGTTCCTCCGCCAATTGTCTCCTGGCTGCTTCTCTGTCGGTCACGGGGCGACCACCTATTAGGCAGGAGGAGAGCGTTAGCTCAGCGGGTCGCACTTTACTGCCGCCTTTACCAGCGGATCCGACGAGTTTGCCGCCGCTTTCGCTGCTCCATTCTTGGCGCAAACTATTTTTGAGCGGAACTGCATTAGCCCCAGTCCTCCCATGGACGTGGGCGCGTGGAAGAACTCCACTGGAGTGCAGCGCGGGAGCCTTCCCAGGGAGCGCATGAACTCCCGGACGAGGTGGTCGGCTGTCTCTATATCCCTTGTTCCCACTCTGCCAAGGGAGAGCTCGTACACGAATCTCGGGAGGAGAAAGTCCCTCAGGCACCAATACTTGTGTTGGAGGGATATATTAGTGGCGTAGATGTTGGCTACCCCTTTCCTCAGGGCCGCTGTGATATTGCCCATTCGTACTCCTTCCGGGCTGTATAGGAGGCCCAGATACTTTTGGGTGTCCTCCGGGGACATCGGGCTCAGGGTGGTGTCGGCGAGCTTTAAGCAGCTCCTCGCTGAGCGAGAGCCTCTGCCTGCCGCGAAGTAGCGGCACTTAGACGGGTTCAGTTTCAGTCCCACCTTCCCTGCAGCCTCGTTGAATGCGTCCAAGAATGCCTGAAGTCCCGCCTCGGACCTCGACAATAGGACCGCGTCATCCGCGTAGAGGAGGGCACTTGCTGGCGTTCCATCCAACTCATATCGGTCCTGTTGTGGACCCTGTCGGTCTAGTGCCTCCTCCAGCACTCCATCCAGGACGAAGTTGAATAATAGGGATGAGAGGGGATCCCCCTGTAGGACTCCCGAGTTTATACTCACGGGAGCATTTCTTCCAATTGCCGTCGTGGCTGCACCCAGGACTTGCTGGAAGTAGTTGATTAATGGGTCCGGGATCCCCAATCTCATGCATGCCCACCTCACCGACTTGTGGGAAACCGAGTCGAAGGCTTTGGAAAATCCAGGAATACTCCATGGACCTTGTTTCCTTCTCCTCCCGTGAGGCGGCTTTTGCGAGAACCGCTCTCATGATGCAGGTGTTTTCCAGGCACCCATTTACCTTACGAAAACCCCTTTGTGCACCGTTGATTTTGATGGATTCTAGCCTCCTGGCCAGGATACGGTGATAGACCTTGTGAAGTGGGGGAGGACCGTGATTGGTCGGTAGTGTGAGGGGCGCGTTGGTGACTCCACTTTTGGGATGAGGGAGGTCTGGCACCTATACAATTCTTTTGGGGGCACTCTCCTGCTAACATGGCGTTAAAATACCTTGTGAGGAAGGCTGGTTGAAGAGATCGGAAGGATCTACCATCCATTCCTAGCGGGTCTGTGTTCGCATCCTCCTTTGGGAGGGCCTTTTTCACCTCCTCCTCGGTGATGGGAAACATCGTAGAATATATTGGGTCAGTCGGGGGGGATGCTACCCTGCTATCCTCCAGGGATGGTGCTGTCATGATCAATTCCCAAGCTCTCAGGGTAGTAGCCGGAATGGGCTGTGATGAGAGGTGCCTAGAGAGCTTCCCATCAGCAATGGCCCTCATAGTGCCGGAGTAATCTTTCTTTAACTCCATGGCTATTCTTTTCCTGGTATGTCGCGAGGAACTGGGGGAGTCACGGGTGAGGCCATTCCGCTCTCTGTATGACAATACCGTGTGGTCGATAATGTCCGACATGACTTTGTTATCGTGGCCCTTGGCCATCATTACCCAAGGCCAGAATTGTTTGCTTCAGCTCCTCATCGCACTGATAGTTGAACTGTGCTCCTAGGAGCTGCCTCATTCTTTTGGGGAGGGGTTTATAGTTGAGTTGGTTACTAGGGTTGAATGCCACCCTGAAGAGGCAGGAGAGAATGTCCTTCGGAGTTAACGGGTCAGCCTGACCTATTAGGTCCATGACGGCCTCAGGGCTGCTGGATCCAGAAGTTTATCGTTCCTAACCAGTAGGATTTTGGCGTATTCCGATTTCTTCTTTTCCTGGATGTTCCTCAGCCATGTTGCCTGGCGCTCCGAGAGTCTGTTGGCATCCTCTCGCTTTGGGACGCGGGCTCCTTGACGGCCTGTTTAAGGAACTTCATAATTGTATTCATACCCAAGCCCGCTGCCTTCTCACTCGCAAGCAGCCTTAAGTCGCCCACGTTGTCCATCCTTGGGAATGGGGCCTCCACGGCGGTGGATTCCAGCGGGGGAGGGCATGGGTCAGCTCGAGGAGTGGGCGAGGACGTGACACTGGGGCTCAGGACCATTTGTGAGCTCATGGGAGCATGGGGGTTCAGTGTACTATCCGCCACCGAGGGGACGTCTGTGGTGGTGGTTTCAAGGGAGCCAGGGGTGGAACAAAACTCCAGCCTGGGACTAGGATGAATGGCTCGATATGAGGAATCAAGCTCGGCTCTTACTGGAGGGGGTCCTAAATTGCTCTCATTGGAGCAAAGCCTAGAGCGGAGAAAGAAGGGAAAGTCCCCAGGAAGGCTCTAAGGAGCCTGTAGGAAGGCTCATCTCTCAGTTCCATTATGGTGGGCAGGGGAATGTTGAAGATGGTAGATAAGGATAATACCATGCTATCCTCGGCCCTGTCAATCCCCGATGTCATCTGGTCAGTCTCGAAAGCAACTAGACCATGATGAGCTTAATGACCTGCTTACTTGAGTGGGGGGGGGAAACGCAGGCCCACAAAATCCAGAAAATGCACTCACTTTTATAGCACTTTGTGAAGAACCTTCTTCCCAGGTAGACGTGGTGCACTAAGCTACTGAGTTTATTTGAACTGAGAAATGCTGAGAAGTACCCTTTTCAGCTCTTGATCCTCTGGTTCAGATCCCTGATAAGGGCTTAAGAGAAAACGACACAACCGTTTGAACCAGCGACCTATGGATCATACAGTCCACCGCTCTACCAACTGAGCTATCGAAGGTAACTGGAAAGTGGGATATGTACTTACAAATAAACTAACTGATATCATGTTTCCGTAGTGTAGTGGTTATCACGTTTCGCCTAACACGCGAAAGGTCCCCGGGCGGAAACAATTATATATATTCTCCCATGTGGTCTAATGGCTAGGATAGCTGGCTTTCCCCAGCAGGCCCGGATTCAATTCCCGCATGGCATATTTTGCTTTCTCATTGAAGGCATGAAAAAATACATAGTCTATTATTCCTGACATGATAAGTTTTGTTTTTATAACACAATGTTCATCAACCTTAAGCAAAGTAAACTACATAAATTGAAGATTAACTAATTACAGAATGCAGAATATAGAATTTAAAAAAACATATATGATTTATTTTAAAGAGTGATATCAAAAGGTTACGACACCGGGAATCGAACCCCGGGCCTGCTGGGTGAGAGCCAGCTATCCTAACCCTAGACCCTGCCGGATATATGACAAAGTTAAGATTTGATGTCAATAAGTCGTTATAAGAGTATCTATCATTAATTTGTACTGAAAGAACATTCTATGTCTTATCACTGAGATAATTATTTAATTTTAATTGTTGATATTCAGGCACATCTACTACACACCTGTTTCAAATAAATAGATTATTTCTTGATTAACTAACGATAATGAAATTGTTTTTCTACAGTCCCATAACAGAGGCGCGGGAAGACATTTTTGGCAGGGGTGCTGTTGGTGGGGACGAACTTTTGAACAGGGATCTGGGGGCCCTCCCCCATAAATGTTTTTTATAGATGGCAACTTCCTGCATTCTAATCAATTTAGGGCATGGCAATCTGACTCACTCTTTCAGAATCTACCAAAGACTACTCGCGTTGTCACCCTGCAGACTCTTTGCCACTGTCTCGCATGGCAACCAAATCGGCGATCGCTTCAGCAGCAAAGCAGACCGTATGCTGTTCTGGCTTTCTGCGCTTGCTTCAGGAGTCCAAATATTTATATGGCTGAGTCTCGCACGAACAGTTCTGTCCTCCTGTAGAGTGCGTAGGGTCTGGAGGAGCGGCCCGATACCCTGTAGCAGTCTGCTATATACCCTGGTCCTCACACACCACCTTGTGGGACACAGCGCTGTTAGTTGTGGCAGGTTCCCCCTCTGAGACAGAGGCTCTGGTAGGAGACTCATTCGTTTCGCAGACTCCCGGATGACAGTGGAGACGCTTTGTACAAATTTGAAGATTTTCGCTATCAGAGAAACATCCGCGCCCCCTCTTGCAATGCCAGGTCTAACGAGTGGTTACAGCAATGGACAAACAATGAGCAGGGCAAAGTTCTGCCAGACGCGTCCGCACTCCACTTATTCTTCCGGCATGTTGCTTGCCCCGTCAAAGCAGTAGCCCTGCAGCTTTTCAATAGGCAGGTTCAGTCGCAAAAAATGTCAACAATGCACCTGAACAGACTGTTTGCTGTGGAGTCTGGTGCACTGTAGAACCCCAAAAAAAACACTTTGCTTGCCCATTTGAGAATCCACGTAATGTATCGGCAGGAAAACTGTTAAGATGAGCTGATGTCTATGTTGCCATCATCTGTCAACCCGAAGTAACTTGAACAA
>CP045899.1:484536-515803 GCA_013387185.1 Caligus rogercresseyi
TATTTTTCCAGTAATTTGCCTACGGGTTTCACTGGTTATAATTATGACAGATTGGGATAGGCTTGTATATTTAATTTAGTTTGTTGTTTTGTATATCAAAAATAGTTTGTATAAATTATAACATGGACATCATTAATATACGAAATATATGCAGTACTGCAGGTTGGATACAATTTAGGAGTGATAATATAAATTATATGAATAATAATTTTAGCACACCTTCTTCTAAATGAATAAGAAAGTTATCATGAGGAAAAGCTGTTACACTCCACGTGTTATAATTATTTTTTATAATTATGGTATACTAAAATGAATCTTGAAGTATTATGCTGACATATTTTTCCATTCACATGGAGTAACTATGCTTAGAATGATACAATGCCGATAGCACCAGAAAGACAAAAGTCCTTTTCAAATGAATGAATATTTTCAAGCATTAAATAGAATAGAAAATGAGAATCAGTAAGTCCAAATATCTAGCATAATCATTTATAAGTCCCATTTACTATTCCGAGTCCTCACTAAACTGATCTCGAATCCTGAGCTGCTAAAAAACTATAAATCTAATTAATGCATTATTATCGTGCAAATACAACAACTTACACGAGAAAATATCCTTTAGAAATTTCTTTAATTAAACTCATAAACTTAGATTTATGAGTTAGACACTAATTCATATAAAGCAAGTTTATCGATCATAATAAGTGCATGAAACGGTTAATACATTTAATGACTCTTCTAATGGTCCTACATTGTATTTTTTGTTAAATAAATGTGTATTGCTTTTCAAACTTCTCAAGTACGGTAGTAGTGTTTTAAAATATGAATGAATAAATAAATCATTTTAACCTTAATCATTCTACTAGACAACGAAATTGACATAAACAAAATGATATGATGCATATAGAATTTATACTAATACTTTAAACGCAAATCAAAAATCAATTGCAAATACAATTTCACTGGCTTAACCATGATTCAGTTATACTAAGGCATGCAAGTACCATAATTGCATATCACTATGAAAAAGCCTGTGACACTACTTAATACAAAACATTCAGATAGACAAACTACTTTAATATAAGCCATGATCAATTTAATATATTGAGTTTTAAATGGCATATGTAGGAAACACTATTTTAACAGAACTTACGTAACAATAATTATTCTATTATAAATATCACTTGGCAATATTGAAACAAGAAGCTTATATTTTTTGGGCCCTGGTACTTTGAATGAGTTATCAATGTTTAAATATAATTTGTAAATTCTTTTTTGGAGTTAGCACATAAATCAGGACGTGTAAAAACCAAAATTGTGAAAACTCCAAATAAAAACCGGGCTTTATAGAGTGTTTTTTTCGGTTTTTTTTTTTTTCAAAATTACAATACTAATAAACAATTTTGAGTCCTGATACCAATTTATTTACACTATATAAACTAGTAAGTAACTCGCTAATGATGTATAAGTATGTATGTATAGTTAAACGTTAAGATTTGACTATACACATCATCTTATACCAAAAATTAAGCTTGCTGGTGGCTTAGCCCATAGAAATAGAAATATATTTTATAAGTACACAAAAGTTCCAAATTTAAAAAACCTTAATTCAGTGGGTTTTTTTTGAAACCTCCAAAAAAAATTTACTATAAACCCCAGGATTTATTATAAGTAAAGTTACCCTCAGGTATTTTTAATTTCAATAATTTCGGTTGAACCGTTTTTCATTGAAAAGTATCATATAAAGATCCTTTGTGTCCTCAAAATAGATTTTAGTTAATTATATGAACTATATACGATATATAAGGATCAATAAAACATAAATATTGGTATGCTGATAATATAATGATAAAAAGTAATCTTCATGTATATTGATCCAACAGAAACTCCTTAAATATTACATATTTGTTAAAATATAAAATATTATAATTTTTTATGCAAACCGACAAAATATTATAAACATTAATAATTTGTAAGAAATATGCAAGTAATAAATTAATTTTAGGTATGCATTCCATTTTGTTTGTTTTTGCTGCCTTATCAGCAGGGCTGTAGGAATCTGGTAAATACACTTTCTGGGCAGAAAGACCTTTTAACGCATATAACGCAATCTGGCCTTTTTCTGCATATATATCGCATATTTTGAACAAATTTTGAGGATATATATATATATATTATATATATATATCAGAAAACGACCGGGTACCCGGTCCGGGTCCCGGGTGTTTTTTGAACGGCCCGGCCTGGGACTTTAATATTTCGTTCATTCGTCATTCTGTAAGTGATGACGTTTTTTTAATAATTTTCTTGACAAATGCCTGCTAAAGAAAGTGACTCCCTTCACCCATGACTTAGCCAAAATGCTTGTGGAGTGTAATATACCAATTGCCAAGTCTGAATGTCCTGCATTCCAGGCCTTCATTGAAAGGTACTGCCACGAGCCATGTCAAGTAGGTGGTCTTGTCACACGCAATGGAGAAAGAAAGCAAGGTGAATATGAATAAGGTGAAGGAACGGCTGCAGGATCAGAGGTTGTTTGTTCTTGTGGATGAGACAACTGACAGATGTGGCAGAGCCATGACTGCAGTCCTCTCTGGGCTTCTCGATGGACGCTTCAAGGATTGGCCCTTCCTGTTGGACCTGCTTGACATCCATGCTGCCAACAACAAAAATTCAACAGGCCGTGACAGGGGCACTCTTCAAGTGTTTGGTGAAGATTTGGATACAACAGTCTACACCTGCTCATCACTGAGGAGCAACTTACTGTCTGAAGGCCGGGCGAGGTTTGAAGGAACTCTTCCTCAACATGATGCATGTCGCCTGCATCTGTCACGCTCTCAACAGGCAGCTGAATTGGTTCGTTACGAATTTCCTCTAGTGGATGAACTGATCTCTGAGATCAAGAAGGTGTTGGCAGTCGTCAAAGCCAAGAAACTGTTCAAGGACCCAAACTGCCGGGTCAGCTGGCATTCATCAAGGGCAACTTTACTCAACTGGTACGTGCAATTTCAATCATGCAAGAGCGCCTTCCACTGATGGAGAGCATTGAAATCCTTGAGAGGGTGCAGATACAGCTGACCGTTGAGCCCTTTAGCAGCAAGTTGAACAGTGTCCTGAGAAAATCTGGACTTCAAAAAAATTAAATTATACTCCAGAATTCTGAAGAGAGAGACATTGGAGCTCAAGATAATACCAAATTGTCGTTCCTCTTCTCTTGCGCTCCATTACCTCTGTGGACTGCGAAAGGGTCTTCACCAAACTAAAGTCTCTTTTGTCTAACCAGCGAATCAGTCTGACAGAGAATCATGTAAAAGATATGCTCATTCTTCAGTGGAAAATGATTACATGACATAATTTTATTAATTTAGAATATATGTACATTATTTTTTTAACATATTAAGGCTTTTTTTTGCTTATTTAACCTTTTACGCATATTTTTTCGCATATTTAGTCATTTTTTCCCGCATATTTCTGGACATATATGGCATTGTTTTTGTTCCAAATTCCAACAGCCCTGCTTATCAGATATATTGTTTCGTTGGTCACTTGGACTTAACTGTAACATAACTACGGCTGTCATAAAATAATTCTGATTCTCAATTGATCGTTCCCCATAATATACAACTTTAAAATTATGTTTGTTTGTTTAGCTCCTTGATCAGCCCCCTTCACCGGAACTTAATCCGGTATCAGCCGTTGATAAACTGTCTAGGAGCTAACTAATTAATTTGTTAAATATTGAATTTCGACAGAAACATATATATTTTAAAAATGAACGCCTCAAGAGGCTTCTTCTTCTTTTCACTTTCCAGATGATTTCCTCCATTTGTCTCCTTATCCGTGGGCATTCGTATATTAAGTGAATGGGAGTTTCATCTCTCTATGCACAGAGCCGGCATGCCGAAGATTGGGTTTCGCCTATTTTGTGGAGATGTCTTAGAGGCTTACGTGCCCGCTAATCATCGCCACTATCCGGGAAACATTCAGCTTGAGAAGTGGTAGATTTTTTTCCAAGATAGGGCTCCGCAATGAAGTATTTTGATTGCTGACACGTAGTCATATGAGTCCAGTATGTCTTCCACCTGGACATGGACACTCGCCTCAGGGCACTCCTTGTTTGACCAATTGATGTTGGTATAGTTACATACTTGCCCATTTGGGATCCTTCCTTTGTCAGGGCATCGGCGTATTAATTACCCGTGATATTATTATGGCCTTTCACCCATCCCACGGTTATTTTATTATGGGATGACTCCAGGGCCAGTTTACACTTTGAAATGTCCGCGTTAAGAATTCTTCCAGGTCTAGTATTTAAGCTCTCAACTGCAGAGAGACAATCTTAGAATGAGAAGACTCTTGTTTCAGTCTTTTCCAGAGGTAGACTTCCAACAAGGTCGAAATAGCCGTAACTTCAGCCTGAAACACACTATTTGTGTTATCGAGTCTGAGGGAACCGTGGTTAATCACAGCATCACCATCTGCAATCAGCCACCCAGCTCCGGTCTACCCATTTATTTTTGAGCCGTCGGTATATCCAACCAGGTCGAAGTCCTCGATAGACCATTTATTTGCCAATGTATATCCACGTTGATTGGTCATGTCCTTTAGATGACAAATCCGACCATGCCAGTAATTTGTCCTTCTTTATCCTCAGTCTAGTCAGCCATGCATGCTCCATTATGAACAGATGAAGTGGTACTAGACCACATAAGACCTCCATAGTAGCCGTTGGGGTGGACCGCATGGCACCTGTAATGGCATAAGACCAAGCCTTTGAAGTTTACGGAAATCGTTAATCATTGACTGATTCTTCTGGAGTCTAGATGCAAAAACATTGGATCCATAACTTACAACCGACCTCACATAAACCTCATATATCCATTTGATTTCAACGGACTTAGACCCAATCAGTCCCAACGAAGGTTTTAGGAGCAAAAAGTGTCCTTTTTGCTTTCGAGATGATATGTTTTATGTGGTGTTCCAGTTGAGTTTTTCATCAATTATTAAGCCGAGATATTTGAAGGTTCTTACTTTTTCTATTTCGGACTTTCCAAGATAGAGGTGGACATTTGGTTCCTTTTTTCTCTTGGTAAAGATCATCAGCTTGGTTTTAGCTGTACTGAAGGTGATACTTCTCTTTTAGACCATTCCAAAACCCATTAAGAGCATCTTGCATAAGACTGGCTAGGGTAGATCGATCGCTGCCTCTAACACAAAGGCCAGGTCATCAGCATATGCTACTTTGAAAATTGGTTTCTTGATAAGATCCACAGCTTCCTGAAAAGCAAGGTTCACACTTTAAAATTATATTTCGCAAATATTACCAATTACGATAGCCTAGTAATTTTGGAAAATATATGGCACCAATTTTGAATATTATAAAGACATCTTTAAGCAATCGGGACCTCAATCTAATTTATATATAATATATTTTTGTGAGAAAACTATGTCCATGTCTTAAACTTTTAAAAAAATCCATATTTATTTTATTTATTCATCATATTGAGACTTATACTGATCGTGTAATTTTATCATTTTTCGAATGAAACAATTAAGATAATACTAGGTACTTTTTTGATGAGAGTCTAAATGGCCAGTCGTGCACACAAGGGTAGTGCTGAATGATATCTCCGGCGTACACAGTGTCTAGAATCTTGATTTGATTGACCAAATGTATGAAAGCCATTGAAATAAAAAATATTTTCCTTTAATCCACTACAAATCGACATTTTCTCGGCAATGAAGCTTGTAGAGCAAAGTCCATTGCAAGATATTTATTTTACGCAGCATTTTTAGTTTTAAAATTAGAGTCAAATATGATGGACTATTTTTTTCTTCAACTTTTGCTGTTTATATATGATAAATTTAAATAACTATATTATAAACTTTTTTAGTATTTACAGGGGGGGATAAAAAATATAATAGAGTGCAGCAAATAAAAATATCGAGACTCTTTGGTTATATTACATATATATGCATCCAAGTTAAATTTGGAGACTATTTTATGACGTTTCATTGTATTCATTTATTTTGAAATATAAGTATGTATAACAATAAAATAAAAAAGTTTTTTTTTAAATATGCATTGTCATTACAAATGCAAAATGCCTGGAGGGCATTAAATAATTATTTTGAGGTGTCCTGGAAAGCTTCCTCCGGCGAAATTTCTCATCCACTAGCTTGAGGAAACCCATGATAGAGACTGGGCAAATCTAGAGTAAATAATAGATTTTAAAGCCCAAAATCTGGAATAATAAACTATGAAATATGCGGAAAAATGATAAGATATGCGAATAAATTTCATTTTACAAATTTAAAAGATCTTATTATTATATATATAAAGACTTATACAAATATATATTTAATAACAATAAAATATTGTTTGACTAATTAACCATAAAACATAAAAAATAATTTCAATACTAGTGTTGTAGTCTTACAAGCAAGGTTAAAAAGAAACTGTTTTGGCCTCCTTTGAAATAGAATCACAGTTGAGCGGGGAGCCCAGAAGATCCTTTGAGGACTCAACTGCAAGCCAAGTTGCCATCAAGGTCTTCACGTATGCCGAATAGTCGTATGCATGGTGTCTAAGAACGCCATGGAGCTGTCCAATTCCAAATCCTTGAGCTCTGGATTCACCTTCTGGATTTTGAGTAGGTCCCTGCTTCTTGGTAGATCTGATATTCCTCTCCAGGAATTCCTTCAAGTCCCTGTCTGACATTCAGTCTTATTCCGAACCCTTAAGCTCTGGATTTACCTCCTGGATTTTTTGAAGGTCCTCTGCTTCTTGGAGATCTGGTATTCCCTCTACAGGAATTCCTTCTAGTCCTTTCTGACATTCTCCTCTCTCGTGAAGAATTTTGTCCTTAAAAAACATTGAGTCTCCTGAAAGAAAGAGTAGACGTTCAACCAGACGTCGATCAGTTGGAAAACTAGAGGAACGGGTGCTTGATCCATATCCTCCTTCGGTAGAGTAATGGACAACTCATATGTGAGGTCCACCAAGGAGACTTTAGAAAGCGTCGGAGTAGTCGGTTCTAAAGACGAGACGGAGTTGGTGCCGTCTATTATCTCAAATCTTCCTTCGTACTTCGGCAGGGTAGAGATAGGAGGCAGCGTTCCCGAGAATTTTCAGGTTTTCCATTTGTCAAATCGTTATATATATATATATATATATATATATATATATAATAATAGCGGGGAGCGTCCGTGTTTCTTCCGGACTGAAATCTCTTAAACTACTGGACCGTTTTAGATGAAAATTGGCACACAGATGCATCTTGACACTGTGATGGTTCTGGGTTAAGTTAGATTCTGATCAACCAGATTGTGTGTCTGTGAGAGGGTTTTGCGGTTTGCATGGATTTTTTAGGGTTAGGAGGCTCTGGATGTAATTAGATTTTTGAGATGCAAAGGCCTGAAAAAAGGGTTGGAAAGTTTGGTTGTCCATAGTTCGTAAGTGAGATGTTTTAGAGACAGAACGCAAACTAAAAGTTATCTGCATCTCTGCCCAAAGAACCTGGATCTGGAAAAAAATTCCGGATCCAGAAACTTCCGGACCCAGATTATGACATTTCCTTAACTTTTGATTCTTTCCCATTTCGAAAAAAATACTCTGAAAGTATATCAAGAATAGGGTTTCCAATCGGGTCCCACAGAAATTTCCCGGAAAACCGGACCGGCCTGTCGGGAAATTCAAGAAAGCCTCTGGGGCGACTTTTTAATACGAAAAAAAGTTCAAAACAAATTTACGAAATGAAGGCCTTGCAAATAAGCCTAGGTTGGTTAAGTCAATGTCCGGCCTCCGGGACATATTTGGGCCGGGATCCGGATTTTTTTAAAGTTGCGGTTTTTCGCAAATTATTTTTGCACAATCATATTCAGCTTCCAAAAGGGAGCAACTTTGATGTATTCAGTATCCGAATCTGAGGTCGTTAAGACCCTCAAATCCGGGATTGAATAATAGGTCCTATTTCATGGACGAAGCGGAATATTTTGAAATCCTAAATTTTGGGAGGCCTTCTGTGGGTTGTCTGTTGAGTTGATCGCATCAAGTTATAAAATAGTATCTATAGAGTGTGACATTTCTAATAAGTTTGTGTGGAATAAAATTTTATTTTAGTTATTAACTTTTTGAGTTTTGGCATAAAAACTGGGAAATGGAAAAGTGTTTTTTTCTCCCTCCTGGGGAACTCACAGATTTCAACTTGAGTTCATAAGAAGGACTTAAAGAGCCTGACAACAAACTATAAAATAAATCATTCTCAAGTGTTTCATATTTTTTCAGAAAACCCAAAAATCTGATTTTTTCAAAAAACTTAAGGGGTATTTTTGGCATTTTTTTTAATTTTTAAATTTGTTAATATAATGTTCCCAATTGGAGAGAATAATGCAAATGTGAAGAAATTTTTAAAATTGGACGAAAACAAAAAAGTTTTATTTATTAGCATTATTTCATAAGTACATATGCTATATATATAGCATAAGAGTTGAGCATAATGTTAGTTCTTTTTTACTCCATAGGGGGCGCTCTAAATTAAATCTAATGTAACCTCTAGGGATACTTTTAACTGCATAATAAGCTCCACGGTTCACCAAGTCTGTATAATAAGGTCTGGGCAATACAAAAACCAACATGTAATCCTAGCAGTATAACTACTCAATGACGTCACTGGAGAACGAATATATATATTAATATAATTTATATTTATATTATATTTTTCATTAATTTATATATACACACACACATATACATATATATATTTATCTATACAATAAGCGGCGAGCGTCCGTGTTTCCGTCCGGACTGAAATCTCTTCCTTAACAAGCTATCTTAAGGCCAGGGTGTGACCAGCTGTGACCAGGTAACAATTTGTGACCAGTTTGTGACCAGTTGCAACCAGTTGTGACCACCTTTTCAGTAACTGATATATGTTCTCTAATGGGCATCTAACGACCATGGTGTGACCGACGTTTAGTGTCATCCTCCACCAACTTGATCATGAGAAGGTCAGAGAGAATCCAAGCAAGGCAAGGAGTCCCACCTCAGGGCAAGTGGTACCACCTGCAGGAGCCATGCTTTTCGCATGGGCAACTTTATGTGGCATGCTCCAGGTGGGAAGCAGAAAAACCTCTTTACTCTATGCCAAGCCCATAAGTGCAAGAGCTGTAATTTGATAAATGTGGAGCATACTTTCACAAGACAGTGAACATAGTTTATCCAAGTGCTTTAGAATAAACAAATTTCTGTATTATGTGTTAAGTATCAGAATATACAAAGGTAATCACAACAATTTGTGCCGATTAAGTTATTTTCCTTTTTTTTTCTTTGGCAATGGAATATTTTGTAGAAGTAATTTACATTTAGTTAGGTTCATTATTGCTGTTCTCATGAGTCAAATGTACTTTACTCAATGTCGGGCCGAAGGCCCGAGGAGGGGATCATAAGGGGCGCAGCCCCCTTATCAAGCTGGAGACCGCGCGTAGGGCGGTCTTCAGCTTGTATATATATATATATTAGGGCTGTTCTTATTTTTCAAATGTTTGAAATGGTAGCAACATTGTGGATTTTCTGTTTCTTGGTGATAAAAGAAGACGACATACAAAGTTTGAACAAAATCGGTCAACATTACGAGGTCGCGCAACGAGGTCTAAGTTTTAAAAATTTACTAAAATATTGTTTTCCGCAAATTTCTTGAAAGTGGTGGACGTTACAGACTTCAACAATAATGATTAGTTTGAAGGAAATCTAATTTACTACCAGACGTATGTTTGATGTTTTTAATAAAACAAAGTTTTCAGTAAAAACAAAGAAAAAATGGAGTGTGTAATGTTAGCATATTTCATAGCTTTTTTGTATCAATTAACTTCACTCGCCTGTAGAAGATGACTTGTTCGCTTCAGAGTAAAATAGTAATTTTAAGTTTAGTATATCTTTAGATGATAAATCCAAAAATGACCTTGGTTGCATTTTATCAATTCAGAATTCAGTACAACCTGAGTTTACATCATATGATTCAGAACTGTATTGACCTATAAGAAATAGATTATGAAAAAAATAAAAAATAATGTGTTTCTTAGATTTGCGTCAAGGTATCCTCTCAAAATTTACTTTGTCTCTGACACATTTATAATCCATTATATGCGTCATTTTGTACGCGAGATATGCTTTTTTAATGTACATATAACTTTCTACTATTAACAGTGACAGGCGGGGATACTGACCACTATACTATCGAGGATTGCTGGAGAATGATGTTAAACTAGTAAATACAATCATTATTCATTATTAAGTAACCATTGACGTCATAGAAAACGGAAAAGGACTTCTATAAATAAGTACTTCTTTAAAATAACGATTCCAACTTTTTAATGATACCAAATGAATGCAATACTTGAAATTTTATCAATGTATTATAAGTCGCCACAAATCAAAGGAGGAAACGGTTCTAACATTACAATAAGCATACAATACAAGAAAAAATAGGCAAAACAATCCTTCAAGCCGGATTTGAACCAGCGACCTATGGATTACTGTTATTATTTCCAATTCCTCTACAGTCCACTTTAAGCGTTTATTCAAGATTAAAACATATAAAAGATTGAACATACTTGGCGAGATATATTATTAATTTATTGGCTAGCGATGATGAAATCATGCTGCCGCTCCCTGCCGTAAGGAGCCTTAATAGGGGCAGCCGAAGCTGCGCCTGTAGGAGTGAGGAAAGTGTGGAGAGCAGCGAAGAAGCTGAGTGCCACACCGAAGTAGAGAGCTGTTTAAGAAGGAGGAAGAGAAAAATAGAAGGAAGGTAAAAGAGAGAACTGAAAGAATAAGGGAGAGACAGGAGATAGTAAGTAGAGAGAAAGTGGAGAAGAAAGAAGGGGGAGTCAATGGTAATGAGGACACTAATCCTCTCTATCTGAAAGGGCCCTTTCCTTTCTATAAACTTGATATGATCCTTTAATGATTCTGATCTGAAGGGTAGGAATGATAGATTGGGGTGTGCCCACCCTTCTGTTCATTTCCAAGAAGGAATCCCTGTAAATGACACCCCTCCAGTTACATACAAAGGGATAACGTGTATGTTGGCCTTGTCTTTGGCGGGTCGACCCAGCGACTGATGAGAGCATCCTTGAAATCGTCGTTTCCATACTTTGAAAGTTTCTCCTCCCATGCCGACTTGAAGTCTCTCTGTCAGAGATGATGGTCGGGTCGACCACTAAGATCCTCTCACCCCGTAGGACCACGAGGTCGGGCTTGCGGACTGTGTTCCCGACAGGGATTACATTGTTCTTGTTGAACTTGACTCTTCTTTTGGAAGGTCCTTTTCCAGGACCGATTGGATGTCGTCGTGTCTTTTGATCCTGTCTGCCCGGGATCTGGGCACATTTGAAGAATATGATCCAGGTTCTTTACCGTGTCAGGACAGGCCTCGCATTTATTTCCGAAGGTGAAGGGCGTAAAACGGCCTTCTTGGACTTTACAAAAGGAGCTCCTCCAGAATTTGGAGAGCCGCAATAAACTCTTTGTCCTCAATTAGGAACCTTCCACCGGAAAGGAATTGCGAGTTCCGGTAGCCCTTTTTGCAAGACGCCAGTCCCGCAGTGTCAATCTTTTTGTAGAGCTCCTCGGCCAGCTGACCTTGGCTGATTCCTTGTCCGTGACTGGACGGCCCCCAATGAGGCAAGAGGAGAGCGCAAGCTCGGCAGGTCTCGCTCTTACTGCCGCCTGGACTAACGGATCCATGGACTTGGCAGCTGCCTTCGCTGCCCCATTTCTTGCAACAACAGCCCTGGAGCGGAACTGCATAATTGCGAGTCCACCCATGGAGGTGGGTGCATGGAAGAATTCAATGGGGTACACCGCGGGAGTCTTCCTAGGGAGCGAACATACTCCCTAACTAGGTGATCCGCGGTTTCAATGTCTCTTGAGTTCACCTTACCAAGGGAGAGCTCGTATATGAATCTTGGGAGGAGGAAGTCCCTGAGGCACCAGTACTTGTGTTGCAACGAAACTTAGCGGCGGAAATGTTGTCTAGCCCTTCCTAAGCGCTGCTGTAACATTGCTTGTCCGCACCCCTTCGTCGCTATACAATAATCCCAGGTACTTCTGGGTTTCATCCGGGGACATCTGCCGAAGGTGGGAGCCACAGAGCTCCAGAGTGCTCCTCGATGAGCGGGTCCCTCTTCCTGCAGCGAAGTACCTGCATTTGGCCGGATTTAACTTCAAGCCCACCTTCCCCGCGGCCAGGCCAAATGCGTCCAGAAAGGTTTGGAGTCCTGCTTGGATCTGGACAACAGGACCGCATCGTCTGCGTATAGCAGGGCACTGGCTGGCGTTCCGTCCAGCTTGTAGAGGTCCAGACGTGTGCCTTGATGGTCATGGCCTCCTCCAAAACTCCGTCCAGGACGAAGTTAAATAGCAGGGAGGATAGGGGGTCTCCTTGTAGGACGCCAGAATTAATGCTCACTGGAGCGTTCCTCCCCAGCACTGTTGTGGCCTTATCAAGGACTTGCATGAAGTATTCGGTTAGGGGGTCAGGGATTCCCAGTCGTCTGCAGGCCCATTGTACCGACTGGTGCGAGACAGAGTCAAAGGCCTTAGAGAAGTCCAGGAAGACCCCATGGACCTTATTGCCATCCCCGCCTCTTGAGGAGGCCTTCGTCAGGACCGCCTTCAAAATAGTATTATTCTCCAAACATCCGTTTATTTCCGAAAGCCCCTTTGGGCTCCATTAATCTCAATCGCCTCCAACCTCCTAGCGAGAATCCGATGGAAGACCCTCGTGTAGTGAGGGAGAACTGTGATGGGCCGGTAATGGGAAGGGAGAGTCGGGCACTCCACTTTTGGGAGGAGTGAGGTTCTACATTTGTAGAGTTCTTGAGGTGGTTTCTCACCAGCAATCATGGCATTATAGTACCCTCGCTAGAAAGGCCGTCTGGAGAGAGCGGAAGGAGCGCCCATCCATCCCCAACGGAAATTCTCCTCCGTCGCGGTGAACTGGGCGTTGAGGTGGGGATGTGAAACTTCCCTGGGGGTGTTTTGGGCGCCTCATGTCTTCATTGACCCAGACGGAGATGTCCAAAACCCGTCCAGATCGCAGCACTCAGGGAGAGAGTCTTTCACTCCACTGGGCGAGTATTGGCGATGGCATGACGAATGGGCGCATCCTGGGAGGTGGGCTGGAAGGGAATAGTGAACTACGGGAAAGCTCTAGGGGAGCAAAGAAGGCAAGAAGCTACCGCTGACAAAGAAGGAAATGGGAGGGCACGGCAAATTATGTGAAGAATTTGTACATGAGATTATCTACAATGTAAAAGCAAAAAGGATCGTTGGAGTAGGGTGTCGGCAGGGTCCAAAATATCCGCTAACTTGATTCCCTCGATAGGGGGCGACCGGGGAGTACCCACTCGCTTGGGTCGGTAAGGGAGGTCGCTGGGGTGCCTACCGGGCAGAAGAAGGGGGCTTTCTACGAACCGCGGTTGCGTCCCGGTTGCGGGAAACTGTCGCAGAAGCTTCTACGTCGCAGGGATCCGGAAATAACGCTCCTAGAAGTTATGCCTCTATGGGGGTCCCGGGGTCCCCTTCGAGAAAGAGAGCACGATGCTCGGCTTGTAGTCATCGCAGACCAGCGTGGGAGGTGTCAATGCCTCGGGGGCTTATCGGCGGACGGCTTGGAAAAGGTAGGCTAGACCTCGTGGAGGCCGGAGGCCGTCCTTGGAGGCCAAATAATTTTTCTGGCTAGTCGGGTCTGCCTGCTCCGGCGAACACAGAGCAGAAGACCGGACTCGACTCAGAGGTGCCACTCCGAAATTATCCCGGAAGTAAGAGCGAGAATTTGCCTTGAGGGGCTAGGGAAATGCTCCTAGCTTGAGCGATAGTGGCCGCACGGCAATGGGGGGCGGCGTTGATGGATGGAGAGTAAGGGCTTTCCACCGAGGTGCCACTTGGCTCGGTCGCAAATAGGCCGTGCACCGAACTCGCGAGGCTGCCGCGAGCTTGAGTTGGGGGATCCGCCTAGTCCCGTCAACCCGATGGCGAAGATTGCGACCCGATCGGACTACGGATGCCGGAGATATAGCCCGCCGCGCTGAGGGTTGAGAAAAACAAGTGTGGCCTAGGGGCCTCCTATGCCCCTCCCAAGATGGTGTAGTCAAATGGAATTCCGGTTTCAAGAAATTTCCAAGACGGCCAGCGCGTAGCGCTGGGCCCACTAGAAGACGGTTGCTTAATGCCTTATAAAGTCACAAGCTCAGACAGGGCTCAAAGCCTTGCATGAAAGCGCATGCCCACAAAAATCCAAAATTACTCACTCACTTTATGTACAGTTTGCCTTGGACATTCCCCACAGGCAGAGGTGGTTCACTAAGCTCCTCAACTATGAAATGGAGGAATCTCTGGAAAATGCCCTCTCCAGATTGATATTCCGGTGATCCAGACCCTGATAAGGGCTTAAGAGGAAAGACTACGAACTGTTTGAACCAGCGACTTTTGGATTACTGCTATTATTTGTAATTCCTCTTCAGTCCACCGCTCTACCATCTGAGCTATCGAGGGTAGCTAAAAAGTTGATTAATAATTAGAAATATGCATATCTGTAATAAATTTTCGTAGTGTAGTGGTTATCGCGTTAGCCTTTCACTTGAAGGTGTCTAGTTTTAACCCGGCTGAAACATTTGTATAATTTCCATTTTGTTTTGTTTTAAAACATTTACCTACACTACACATGTCTTGTTTTTGAAGTCTTCTAATGATTTTCGTTCCCTTTTATGTTTAAAGCTTTGTTATAATATTACTTAGAGGTTTTAGATTATTGATCGCTCTGCTATAATCTTAAAAGCTTCTAAAAATCATCAAAATGAAAACAAAAATACAAATTAGAAAACTATGTCCTTTAAAACTTGTTTTTTTGAATTTTTTTACTAAACTTATACAAATTTCCTTTCCCTCGTTAAAGGTTTATTACCTCCGCCGAAGGAGGTATTGTTTTCACTGGCGTTTGTGTTTGTTGGTTTGTTGTCAGCAGGATAACTAAAAAAGCACTAAACGGATTCAGATGAAACTTTGTGGAGTTTGTTGGAAATGCCAAAAGGAACAAGTGATTAAATTTTTGGCATCTCTGAGTGCTTTTTTAAGATGCAAAATGAGCTAAATACTAATAAATATTTCAAGTTAGCCTACTCTGCCAATAGATGTAGCTGTGCTGTGAAATCGGGTGACGGGAGCGTCTTCCTCTCGGAATTTCCGTCGAGGGGAACCCTCTACGCCGACCCAGTCGTGAAGTGTATAGGGTGATTCACTTAAATTGAGACTCACATATTACAAACTACAATCTTTGTATTAAATTTTACACAAATATTTTTAAAACAAAATGATAGCACATGTGTAATTTACAAAATGTATTTCAATAAATTTCCACATATCCTCCTTTGGATTTCATTACAGCTTTGAACCTTCTCACGGTGGAGGCAACGCAGGCATGAATATCTTCCTCAGACAAAGATTTTCACGGTTCAGGCCACCCACAACAGTCAGAATGACCGGGTTTTATCTAGAAAAAAGGAAGACATCCCCGTGCAGCTGAGAACTCTCTTCAGAAGGCAAAAGCCACCCTCAGTCATGGTCTAGGCGGGAGTGACGTCGGACGGGAAGAAGGCCCCAATTATCTTTGTTGAGGAGGGCGTGAAGATCGACCAGGCGGTATACCTGCATCTTCTTTCAGAGGAGGTCGTCCCATGGGTACAAAGAGAGTATCCTCTGGCTCTTTTACTGTTCCAACAAGATGGAGCTCCATCCCATACCAGCAAATTGGTTCAAAGCTTCTGCACTGATATGTTTGCAGACTTTTGGTCCAAAGACTTGTGGCCTCCCTCCTCCCCAAATCTGAACCCAATGGACTTTGAATATAGTCCATTCTGGAGACAAGGGTGTGTAGCAAGTCCTGGCCATCGGTGGAGATTCTAAAGAAGAAGCTGATTCAGGCCTGGGCCTCTTTGTCTGAGGAAGAGATTCCTGCCTGTGTTGCCTCCACCGTGAGGAGGTTCAAAGCTGTAGTAAAGGCCAAAGAAGGGTATGTGAAAATTTAATGAAATACATTTTGTAAATTACACTTTGTGCTATCATTTTGGTTTAAAAATTATTTGTGTAAAATTTAATACAAAGATTGTAGTTTGTAATATGTGATCTCAATTTAAGTGAATCACCCTGTATATATGCCTCTAGTTATTATGGCATTATAGTTTACTTTTCACATCTTAATTTTCATACAGTAACTCTTTCACATGGTTGAGATATAAATTTATGGATTATATCCATAAACTTTTGCAGATAATAATATAAAGACGAAAATATTTTCGCAATTGATAAAGAGGAGCATCTAGTCATTGTTAAACTTGTTATTTTACAACTTAATTCTTATTTCTAAAAAATATTTTTAGAACCCGACCATTGATCACGTATCACCAAAAAGTGGCAGATAAAGCGAAAGAATGGCTTTCAGTACCGAAGAACATTAAAGCCTTGATACTTTGGTCGCTTTTGTGTGTGACGGATGCAATACCAATGTCGGAATATGGTCAGGAGTAGTGGATTATTTGCTTTTTACACATGAATGAGTTACCTTTTAGAGAAGTTTTTAAAAATTTAGATGGTGTACAAAAAAGAACTCGGACTTAAAAAGGTCCCATAGGAAATTAATTAATACAGACTTTACCAAAAATTCAATAAAAAGTTTTGAAATAGTTGAAGGAAAAGTAAAATACTTAAATCAAAGTTTACTGGATTCTTTCAGCTCAAATCAAAAATATTTTTACGAAATTACATTAGGAAAACAAATAGGAAATTTTTCGAATTGAAGCTTTTGCTATAGGTCTCCAGGAGCATTACATGAGGCAAGATGTCTTACTAAAGGCAAACGAATTTAAGATCCTATATTTCACAAAAAAAAATCCATGGAAGTCTCTCATATAACTTGCTAAATTTACCCTATTTTTAAGCTCCTATATGGTTTCAAACTAAGTTAAATCCTCTTTGCATGAAGACTCAAAGCATTACAATTCGCAGTAACTTTATTATAAGAGATTGATGAAAATGTATCCCCTTCAATTGAAAAAAGTACTCCAGAGAAACGATTTTTTACCCACCCTGAAAATATATTGCTAGCCTAACCAATAAAGAAATGGAACGAGAATATTTGCCCTGGAAAAAGTTTGCTTACAATAAAGAATATTTAAAAATAAAGAAATTTTCAAGTACCCAACACTACCAACTTTATTCTATGCATATTAAAATCTTATCGACTGGTCAAATATAAATTTGTCTGTTCTTCCAATTTTGCCTGAGGAAGATCTTATCAAAGCAAAAGAACATCCTTTAAAAATTAATAATTATCCTTGCCATTCACAATAAGTGGAAAGAGCTGTAAAACTAGGAAAGAAGGCATCTGCAAAAGGGGGTGAAATTTTGATATCTTAATATTAGGTTTCTATAATACCCCCTAATATATATAAACATATATATCTTATGACGATAGATAAAATATTATCCAATTAAATAGTTGATCAAAATTCTTTGCTAATCGATATAACTATCATATTTTTCCGATCAGCGATCCGATCAATTTAATTGCGACAACAAAAAAATTAAGTAAAACTTTCAATGTTTAACAGTCAACCTTATAAGTATTCATTATATCTGGCAATGGAATGGAATGTTTCCCATAGCCTATGAGCTCCAAAATAACGACTCTCCATAGGCGCCTGTCTGTATATTTTAGGACAAAAATATCAAATGAATGTTTCTCATAGCCTATGAGCTCCACACTGGCTCCACAATTGACATATGGCTGCATATTTTAAGACAGAGATGCCAGAATAAATGTTTCCCTAGCCTATGAGCTCCAAAACAATGACTTCTACATAGTCTGTATATTTTAGGACAAAAAATATCAGGACAGCACACACTGGTTATCCATTAGTATTAATTTTGTGTTTTCTAAATAAATTTAGTTGTTGGAATGGATTTTGGTCAATGTACAGCTAGTTAAGTTTTAAGGAACTGTAGGGGTTGTATCAAAATCTTTATTAAAACATTTTTTTCTTTTTTAGTTATTTTATACAATTGATCGGATCGCTATTTTTTAGTGATTTTCTTACGCTCAAAGATATAAAAGATCAGGACCTTTTGCGATACTACGATCAAGCGATCAAATATCGCTATATCGCTATTGATCGCCGATCAGAAAAAACTCCGATCACAAGCCTGATAAACATAATATCTATATACCTATATATATCAGTGTATTAACAAAATTATTATCTCAGGGGCTTTTGTTTCTTAAATTTATCTAATTTATTAATATAGATCTAACTATTGTATGTCTGGCTGAAATAATAGGTCACAGTTTATCACACTTCATGAATACTAGCCCTTTACTTTGCAAAAGTAATTTTATATCAAAACTTAATTTCTGCTCATTTTATATTCTCGCTTCGTTCAAAAACCCCTGTATAAGCTATATTTTTATAATCCAACAGCGACACACAAAAATATACATGATAAATATGATTATGATATGATATAACATTTAAACAATAAAAATACAACATGAAAAATGGTTTGTATCCTTAATCTATCATGACTATTATCTTTTTTGTAACTATATTTTATGGTTTAAAAAATATACATGATATTGAACTGGAATTTTATAAAATTAAAATACTTATTCTAATGAATATATATTATGATATTTTGGCTTACTGTTAAGATGTATTTCGATGACATCCCATACAAAATACCTTATAGCTGCCGTTTACTGAGATTAATGTGTATTTCAGCTAAGATCAGTCAATACTAAATAGCCAATGATGATACTGAATACTTATTGGATCACAGATATACTCGATATTGTAATTCAGATATAATTTTCACTGATCTTTCTGATTTTTATTTGACACATTTTAATGATATTGTTTGGCTTTATCTTCAAAACTTGTTTAAATAAGTATGAACAACGGCCGTTGTGATCCCTTTTTTGCATTCAGGAACTTATTGAAGGTGATATTGAGGGAAAGTATTTATTTTTATAATACCTTATAAATATTATAACAAATCAGTTGGGCATATATACGTGGCTATCTATAGTTTTTTATTGGAGTATCTTCCAAATATAGAGACTTTAACAAGGCTTGTTGGCATACCTCCTCGAACCCTGTATCTTTTTATCATTGTTAGGTAAAGGTATTTCTTTTTGACCCCTTATAGTTTTTTGCGATTTTTTGGGGGGTTTCAGTGGTTTTAAAGTGATGTCATTCTTTAAATATAAAATAAACATTTATTCATACTTAATGTACTTTAGATTTAATTACGAAGATTGCAATCAATCATGTCATAATATTTTTTCTTTTGAAATTTATTAATTCCATCTAAATAAAAATGAGAAAAATGTAACTATTTATAACTGGTCTACAATGACGTTTGTCGCAAATCAGATCTTTGAAGTGTATGTTTTGTAACGATAACATGCCCTTGAAATAAATATAGGCGTAGGTAAGAACCTTTATCTCAGCTACATATTGTCTATTTAACCAATGGGGTATATTACTTGTAAATAGTATTTTTCAATAATTATTATTTTTTACTATATTATTTTTAAAAACTAATATTTTGTTACTATTTCTTTATGACACTTAAGGATGGCTTGTATAGAGCACGGAAGTCGATTTTTTAATTTAGTAATTCAACTGATACGATTAAAATAATTAAGACTACTTTAAAATATTATAATGAACTATATAGTCACATTGGTATTATCTATGAACAAGATAGGAATACCCAATAGAAGATGATGACATAGGAGTAAAAACTCTTTAATGCTTTTTATGCCCACAAGGATGCAATTATCTTAAACTAAATAGGCAAAAAAACATTCACATTCATGGATTTAAAAAAGGTTGTTTGCGATTACGATAAACTCATATGTGCGTTGAAAATAGGTATCATAAAATACTAAAAAAATATCCATTTGTTTTTAAAATATTTGGTAATTAGAAACAACAACAAAAAATGCTGACTGCCCTACATTGCCTTGCTCTAAAATATTTATCAATCGTTTTAAGAGTTAGATATTTTTAGACTGTTTGTTAATTGTCGATAAAACAACGTTTTTTACTAATCATAGTATTCATTCTGCTATTACTTTAGTATACTTAATGTAATCAATGATATGTCTTATCAAAGTTATATTACATTTAATTTTGATTTAAATTGCGTGCATATCTAAAGATTATATATAAATTAAAGAAAACAATTTATTATGTATATCACTTTTATAGGTATACAGTTTGATGACGAGCACTAATTGGATAATATTGATAGCCGACAAATGCCAAGTACTATTCATGTTTTATTTTTTCATATTTATTAGGACTAATTTCAATTTTTCAGTTGCGTTATTTTATCAATTCAAAGCCTTGCCATAGAGAGGACTCTTGAGTGTGTGAGGAATAGCAAAGTTTGTGATTCACAAAGCCAGTACATTAAAAAAATATGAATTGATTTCATGGTCAAAAATAATCCCCAATCTATTGACAATACCATATGAATTATCAGGATTTTTAATATTTTGTTCTTATTCGTCATGTCCCTTTTTTGAGGTCAAAACTCTAAAATATTTGCTTATTGTTCCAATTAACTCAACAAGTTTTTGGACTGCCAATCGTCCATTTTGTATGAAAAAAGTATTGATATCCGTTGACATGTATCTCATCAACTCATATGGATGGCCTGGCTCGTCTGTCAACTTCCTAGGAAATTAAAAAAACTAGTTTGGCACTATAAATTGTATTCCAACACAAAAAATTGAAAGTTACCAAAGACTTTCTTTAATTTGAGGCAGTCAAAAGTACATATTTCTCTTAAATTAAGAATTGTTTGACATTGGTTGTGGTTAGGAGGTCTATTAAAATTTTATGAGCCTGGAAAACAAAATACTTGTTTCTAGCTGGAGTCCCCAAAATCTTGAAATTCTAAATATCCGATAACTTTTTCTCCCACAAAAGTATCATATAGCATGTTTTGCTAGTTATCGGACTTTTTATTTTAACTCAAGAAAACACACATATTCTATTGACTAACCTTTATTTAAGTATGCTGACAAAATAATATAACTTTATGTAGGCAAAGCATAATTAGAAAATTTTCATAGTTTAATTTAACTTAGGCTTCTCCAACCTATATATTTGAGTTTTTATGACTATTTTGTAAATAATACATATATATTTAAAAAATTAATTTTTTGCAAGCTATTACATTTATTCGGAGAGTTTCTGAGTTCCAAAATTTATTTATATATCCCTTAAATATATTATGAAGCCGTGGCCGAAATTGTCTAATAAAAGCAAGAGTTTATCAGAAAAAGGAGTCACTCATAGGAGTAAATCATTTATATATTGTAGCTTCATATTCCAATATTATTCACAATTTTTTGAGTATCTGCTGAGAATCCCTAATTTTTACAATTTCATTTCATTTTGATATGGGTTATGGACATTTGATGCTGTTGAATGGGACCAGTGGCCAGGAACGGAGTGGGAAGAATTTATCCACCGGGACAATTATGCCCTCGCCGGCCTTATACAGGCCCCAATATGCCCTTGGAAGGCTGTCAACGGATGTTTATGTTTCTTGAGGCCAGCGGCCCACCGGGATAGTCCGGGTACTCCCGCTGGCCACTCCATCCCTGCAGTGGCAACTTAGATGTGAATTCATTAAGGATGCCCCTAATTCTCACACTCGATTACATTTCACCTTTTCGAGTCGATACTCTATAGTTTCTTTAAATAAAATAAAAAAATGGTCAGGATTTTGACTCAATCTAGCTGCATTATATCTTGAGTTTCTACACCGTAGTATTTTATCATAGAAGTGATTCAATATCATATTTTTTTAATTTGATTCATGCTTTGGTTTTTTTAAATACAAAGGACCGTGTTCGTTGGTCAAAAAAACAGCCGGGTTATTTTCATACTTCTAGAGTATACTAGTCCAATATAGGTTTTTATTTTTTGCATATTAATCGCCCATGATGATGTAAGGCCTTCATTGAGAGTATATTTTAGATTGTTGTAGAATAACTTCATGGATCAGTTTTTTCCAGGCTTGTGAACGGAACGCAAAATTGAACGGTGTTCAGCTGAACGCACGTTCAATGAACGGAAACGCTGAACGGAACGCAATTTTTTTGTGAACGCTGAACGTTGAAAAAAAAAAACAAGAGTTTTGCGTTCAGCGTTCAATTTTTCCAACATTTCTTGGACTTTTTTCGAAAAAACGTCATCATTACGCAGTAATTTTTTGGAAATTCTTTTCTTAAAAAAATGTACTCACTCACGCAGTACTATTTTTGGAAATTCTTTTCTAAAAAAACGTCATCACTACGCAGTATTTTTTTGGAAATTCTTTTCTAAAAAAACGTCATCAATTCGCAGTACTTTTTGCGGGAAATTATTTTTTAATACTTGAACGCTGAACGCTAACGGAACTGTGAACGCAAAAACATTGAACGGAAACCTAATTTTTTTTGAACGCTGCACGGAAACGCTGAACGCAAAAAAATCTGAACGCTCACAAGCCTGGTTTCCCAATGTATGCAAATTTCAGATATGCTCCTTAATCTGAACTTTCAACCTGAAATAGTTCGTAGGGGTTCGTCAACAACCCGGGTTGTATTTTTGGATTAGTAGGAAATATATCTGGAAATGGGAAGGGCTTGTTGATGGATCTGGATATCCAATGGAGAGGCCCTGCTGTGTCTGAATCAAACACAGGAACATGTGATCCAGTGTAAGTTGTCATCTTCAACACGATCAAATAATCTCTAGATTCCTATGATGATGCAAAAGATTTAGTGTCTTCAGGAGTAATCTTCTTTTCATGAACCCGGAACTTAAAAAAATATTGTGATGATCAAATAATTTAAATTACGAACTGATTCCCCACGAGTACGTCCTATTTACCACGTAGATTAATACCCTTAGGGAAAAAGAAAAGTAATAGTATAATATAGGTGTCGAAATCGACACATTGACCAAGGAAGGAGAATACTTGAATAAGCATAATGATTGGTAATACAAAAAATGACTGTTTTTACATCAAAGTTTGCTTAAATAGTTATAGAAAAATCAGTTTTCAACTCCTACAAATAACGGCCACTGTATTTAATCAAAAACGCTATGGTATCGAAACGACAGTTCTTTCAAACTAGTGATAAACGCGTATTTTAACGTATACAATAAATATTTTGATTTTCTTTTATATAATAGATAGGGAATCATTTAGCATATGAAGTGACATGCCATCAATATCTTCATACAAAGTACCTTATAATTTAACTTTTTGATGAAATGAGATTCTACAATGTTTAAATATTTTTCCTTCTCTCAAATAATTAGTTTGCCCCACTGTATTGGATTAGTTGAAGATAATAAGTTTTTGTCTTTCTTCCAAGGATTAATTATTTATCTTTGATTATCTCTTTTTGACTGATGGTTCAAGTTCTCATTTAGATGAAAGTCTGGATTTTCTTTTTTGACCAGAAACAGGCCTAATAATTTACCAACCACAGAGAAGAATGCACAAAAAGCTACATCTGCTAAATATTAATTTTAATATGCCACGAAAAAATTCTAATGAGAAACATCACCTTACTTACAATTCATCACAGAAATGGAGACTTCTTACAGGTGTGGTCGACTCAAAATATTTTTACTGTCCATTTAAGATAAATAAAATAAAGCTCGATATGAGAGCTATGTAGTTCGTAACCACTCAAACTTGATTTTTTAGAAGAGGCTTAGCTTCCATAATTGGCTTAGTTTATTGCTTGTTGAGTGTCTTTTTTCTATTATATCTCTAAAGGCGACATAAACTATATATATATTTTTTTTCATATCTTAATATAGTCAGATTTAAATTGTGGTTGCAGTATACCTAGTACCAAACAGTCTCTCTCGACCCATGGTGATGCTAGGCATTCAATGGCCTTAAAAACATTCGAATTGATTGATTTATTTTTGATGCTTTTCATTATTCCTATTTTCCACCCTAATGTGCTTACGGGTTTCACTGGTCATAATTATGAAACATTGGGATAGACCCTCAACATCCGCTGTTAAAACTATGGTATATTTTTGACTGTATTTATTTACTTGTATATTTATTAGTTTTGTTTTGTATATCAATGAATAGTTTGTATGAACATAACATGGACACCATTAATATAAGAAATCTATGCAGCTACCAGTATTGCAGGCTGGATACAATTTAGGAAGGATAATGGAAGGATATATGAAGTATAATTATAGCACACCTTCTTCTAAATGAATAAGAAAGTTATCATGAGGAAAAGCTGTTACACTCAACGTGTTACAATTATTTTTTATAATTATGGTATAATAAAATGAATCTTGATTATTATGCTGACATATGTTTCCATTCACATGGAGTAACTATGCTTAGAAATGATACAATGCCGATAGCACCAGAAAGACAAAGGTCCTTTTCAAAGCATTTATACATTTGAATGAACATTTTCATGGCATTGAATAGAATAGAAAATGAGAATCAGTAAGGCCAAATCTCTTACATAATCATTTATAAGTCCCATTTACTATTCCGAGTCCTCACGAAACTGATTCCGAATCCTGAACTGCTAAAAAAAGAGAAGATCTAATTAATGCATTATTATCGTGCAAATACACACAACTTACACGTGGAACAATATCCTTTAGGAATTTATTTAATTCAACTTATATTTAAGTATATTATGAGTTAGACACTAATTCATATTAAGCAAGTTTATCAATAGTTTGATCAATCATAATAAGGTCATGAAAGGTTTAATACTTTAATGACTCTTCCAATGGTCCTACCTCGTATTTTTGTTAAATAAATGTGTATTGCTTTTCAAATTCTCATTTAAGGTAGTAGTGTTTTAAATATGACGAATAAATAAATCATTTTAACCTGAATCATTCTACTAGACAACGAAATTGACATAAACAAAATGATATGATGCATAATAGAATTTATATTAATACTCTAAACGCAAATAAAAATAAATTGCAAATACAATTTCACCGGCTTAACCATGATTCAGTTATACTAAGGCATGCAAGTACCATAATTGCATATCACTATGAAAAAGCCTGTGACACTACTATTCACAGACAAACTACTTTAATATAAGCCATGATCAATTTAATATAATGAGTTTTTAATTAACTATGTAGGAATACTATTTAACAGAACTTACGTAACAAAAAGTATTCTATTATAAATATCACTTGGCAATATTGAAAAAGATGCTTATATTTTGGGCCCTGGTACATATTTCAAATTTTTTTGAATGATTATCAATGTGTAAATATTTATTGTAGATTCTTTTTTGGAGTTAGCACATAAATCAGGACATGTAAAAACCAAAATTGTGAAAACTCCAAATAAAAACCGGGCTTTATAGAGTATTTTTTTCGGTTTTTTTTATTACAATACTAATAAATAATTCTTAGTCCTGATACCAATTTTATTTACACTATATAAACTAGTAAGTAACTCGCTAATGATGTATAAATTATATATGTATAGTTAAACGTTAAGATTTTTGACTTTACACATCATCTTATACCAAAAATTAAGCTTGCTGGTGGCTTAGCCCATAGAAATCGAAATATATTTTATTAAGTACACAAAAAGTTCCAAATTTAAAAAACCTTAATTCAGTGGGGGTTTTAAACCTCCAAAAAAATTTACTATAAACCCCAGGATTTATTATAAGTAAAGTTAACCTCAGGTATTTTTAATTTCAAATAATTTCAGTTGAACAGTTTTTCATTGCAAAGTATCATATAAAGATCCTTTGTGTCCTCAAAATAGATTTTAGTTAATTATATGAACTATATACGATATATAAGTATCAATGGAACATAAATATTGGTATGCTGATAGTATAATGATAAAAAGTAATCTTCATGTATATTGATCCGACACAAATTACATATTTGTTAATATATAAAAATATTATAACTTTTTTATGTAAACCGACAAAATATTATAACATTAATAATTTGTAAGAAATATGCAAGTAATAAATTAGTTTTAGGTATGCATTCCAATTTTGGTTTTTTGCTGCCTTATCAGATATATTGTTCCGTTGGTAAGTTGGACTTACTGAAACATAACTACTGCTGTCATAAATAATTCCTGATTCACCAATTGATCGTTCCCCATAATATACAACTTTAAAATTATATTACGCAAAATATTACCAATTACGATAGGTTAGTAATTTTGGAAAATATATGGCACCAATTTTGAAATATTATAAAGACATCTTTAAGCAATTGGGACCTCAATCTAATTTTATTTAATAATATTATTTTTGTGAGAAAACTATGCCCATGTCTTAAACTTTCAAAAAAATCCATATTTATTTTATTTATTCATCATATTGAGACTTATCCTTGATCGTGTAATTTTATCATTTTTCGAATGAAACAAATTAATATAATAAAAGGTACTTTTTATGAAGTCTAAATGGACAGTCGTGCACAAGAACGCAAAAAAAAGAGTTTTGCGTTCAGCGTTCAATTTTCCAAACATTTCTTGGACTTTTTCGGAAAAACGTCATCACTACGCAGTACTTTTTTTGGAAATTCTTTTCTAAAAAAAGTCATCACTACGCATTACTTTTTTCGGAAATCTTTTCTAAAAAACGTCATCACTACGCAGTACTTTTTTGGGAAATTGTTGAATAACAATAGACATAAAACATTCAATATCCACGACAAATCTTAAGGTATACTATGGATAATCTCCACGTTTCCCACAATATTCAAAAGCTTCACAAGAATGGCTATTGGAAGGATTAAAAAAAAAATATGTGTTACTTCCTATTATATACTGAAAAGCACTGATTATTTACTTTACAGAATTATTACTGTAAAATCCTAACAAATGCTGTCCATTCCATCTCATAAGTCAAACAGCTTTATATTAGAGTTATGGATATTTTACTTATTGCATTTTTTCGCAGTGGTTACATAATATTAGCTTCAAACTGTTTTCATGAATGTTTCAATTTTGTGCTTTTGTCCTTCCTTCTAAAAAATCTAAGCCAATAAAATCATGAAATCTTCACTTTAAAAATCACTTTTTTCTTACAATAATTAAAAATATGAATTAAATCACATATTATAAAGCTAATATAATAATAACTACATAAATGAATAGCCTTAAAGTTCGGACCGGTCTTACAGAAATCACGGAACCTTCTTCAAAAATGTACTTTTTTTTTCTCATTTCATATGCCTATATTTCCTTTTTTATTGTCATTGAAGGACTTAATTTACCAAGGTATATAGAAATACAGGTAGGTCACTCTCAAACATAAACAAAATGTGACATCACTGGAAGGATTGTTTACCAGGGTTTTCAAAGGTATGCAATTATTTAATAACACGAAACTTCGATCACTGATATTTGAACTTAACTTAAAAGAAAATATGTATTTACTCTATATTATTTCAAATTATATTCCATTTTCATTAAAAATGGTTGAGCAAGAATTGAAGTTGGGATTTTTTTAACTTTAACAAATGTGTTTCAAGGAAAAATTATATGTCGAAAATAAAGAATGGACATAGGATCATCCAGTTAATTATTTGGTGACGTCACATTGCTCTGTTTCATCAACCAGCTATAGGCAGTGCCCAAGAATATTTTTATTGTGGAGTCCCAAGGAATGATTCCAGGTTTCTTGATGTGGATGGGACTGAGGTCTGATGAGGACGTGAATGTCATCCATCATAGAAGAAGCCGCCTTCTTAGGCAAAGCGGCAGATTCTCCGATGAAGGAGTCATCAACTAAGCCCGCCCTCGTTTGATGGAGTGAGACTCGACAGACTCCCGAGACCCTGGCTTTGAATACATGACTCTTAATCCGTTTTTTGTAAAAGCGATTAGTTGTTTCATTTAACTCTGAGAATATGCCTATTTAACACCTATCAATGAGATAGTAATCTAAGTCAAGTCTGTTTCTCAGAAAAAGGTACGTTTTGATAGAATAAGGATAAATTATTATGTTTGTATTCATGATTGTTTTGTATATATTTTTATTAGTATGGAGCCCCCGAGTTAACGGATATGATGTAGTGCAGTCCAAGAAACGCATCCTTAGTGCTTAGCTCTGCGTTCACTAAGACTGAGTTAGAGCATCTCGCCCTCAGAAGTTTGATTCGCATAAGGACCCTTGGGTTATGGATATGAAACCCAACAGTCCCACCATTATACCCCTTATTGACTGTCTTTGTGTTCACTAAAGCTGTATGAGGACACCCTGCCACTCATGAAGTCCTCTCTACCTACGTCAAAACGCTCCCAAACTGTACATTTGTACTCCTATTGAAGGCCAACCTTAGCCTACTCAACCTTCCCCAACACATGTAAAGAAGAATCTGTGCCTAATTAATATACAAAAGTGGTCCAAGTTATTTGTGAGCTTTACCGAACCGAATTATGGAGGAGGCTGATCCATAGTTAATGAAGATGAACTTTTTAAACACTTGTGGAACAAAAAAAATCACCATCTGCCTCACGAAATCGTAATTGCAATCCACAAACACAATAACCTGCAATTGTACAACCTCTAACACAAATTTCAAAGTCAAGCAATTCGGGTGTAAGATGGACTTGCTGCTATATAGTGGAAGATCAGGAGGAGCTCCCATCCAATGATAATTAGAAATTCAACCTATAAAGCTACTTCTAAAAACGACTCCGAGCGTTTCCTCTGAAGCATGAAGCAATTTTTTCTGGAAGTCATGGTATAGTAGATGCTTAGGCACCAATTACGCCGCTCAACTTGGAGAGTCCTGTGCCTAAAGTCAGGATTCCTGGTCCCTTATATTTACCCCCGAAGGTATGTGCCCTATAATATTATTATAAATATATAGTATATGTTTATAATAATCTTAATGAAAGCATGCACACCATCATGAAGTTTTTGTATAATTCAATTATTTGTTATGTATTAGTATTCGTATTTTTGAATAATAGTAATAACTAACATTAAATCCTAAAACATTATGATTTGAGGCTTATCAAACTTTATTTAAAGTTATAGAACAGCCTAGGTTTGCTCAGAGGATCTTGCAAAAAAAAATAATTAACTTTTTGTGAAATAAATGAATGCATTATTAATTACATTTTTGTTTATTTATAGATACCTACGATGTGATGCCTTGAATGCTCCAAAAAGAGTGAATTCGAGTAGACTTATTCTAGTCAAGTGGCGAAGAGGAGGAATGCCCACATTCGTTGATAAACTAAGATGATATTCCAAAAATATAACACATTGCAACTAAGTTGTCTGACCACCAGGACGCGATGGAGCAACTCGATACGAAGGACCTATCAACGTTCAGTTCACTGATAATATACAAAAATGTATTATTTAGGATAGGATAGACGACGACTGAAGGAGTATCATCATGACGTCAAAGATTTACGGAAGAAAAATCACTTCTTAATTTTTTTTCTTTATGAAATTGCTGGGATGGAAAATTTTCGTGAAACTACAATTTACTCTGAAATATATACAATGAAAAAATAATGCTGTTTAAGTTTGTTTACTATAAGTGTAATTATTCGTTTGAGTTCGTCTACAATTCTTATTTGACAAGTATTGGAATCTATTTTATTCATGGAAACTAATTAATTAATACAATATTTTTAAAAAACGGCAGGGGTAAATGAATGCCATAAATTCAACCATAAAAAATGCATGAACTTATGCCTTCTTTAAGGGAGGTTTTGTTACTAATATATACATCATTAATTCTTCAAACTTAATTGATTTATATTCATCGGATGAATCAGTTCAGTCATGTAATTGAATGTTTCGCTGCTTGTACTACTGCTAATAGATTGTGTAAGACACTTCAATGACAATAGATGTTAAATGCGAGTTTCGTTTCTTATTGATATTCATTTTATTCATACATCTAATTATTTTTTTGTATTTAAGAAGATAACTTCATTTGGTTTCAAATGTAATTTATAACATATATATATATATATGTATTACTGAAATATTGGAAAATATTAATGGATTGGAATCTGTATTAATAAAATTGGATTTGTGATGTTAAAAATAATTATTTCTGATAGAGATAACAACAAAATACTGATGAAAAATAAATATACACTACAGTTTATGAGAATATTCACACTTTGGTTGACTTAATTAAATTAATCGAAACATATTGCTAACGAGAGTATTAGCCTTTCGGAGGCCAATTGAAACCATATAAGATAATTTATTCTTGGTATGGGTAGAGGTGCAGCAGAAGACACAGTAACATGTCAATGCCCAGTCAGGGGAGCTTTGAAGTGTGCTTAGTAGCAATTTCATTAACAAAGACGATAGAAAAAGCAGAAGGAGACACTGAAACCTTATAGGATGCTTGCCCTACAAGATTCCACTTCATGATGATGAGAGTAATCCGAATGGCAAATTATATCAAAAATATAGTTCCAGCAAGATCCTTAAAGTGGCGCCCATATAGACAATTGAACGTTCTGATCATTCAAGTAACAAATCTGAAGTTCCGGAGAACGAGAGCTCTATCCCTTGAGGCTAAATTCTATACTTCCATTAACTTGGTGCAACACATGCTTCCTTCCTCATGATTGAGATATAAATTTTGCTCAAGAGGCACATGGATGTCTTCTTAATGAGTGCTTAATCGAATACTTCAGTCTATGGAGTAAACTTGCAGGGACTTTCGCTTTCAGAAATTAATTTGTTCTAGGCATTTTTGTGAGTGAACTCGATTCGGATGATCCGATGTGGGTTGACAAAGATGTCAAATAAATGTTGAAATCATGGAAATGTGAGCCAAGATCCAAAATTAAGTTTCCTTAGAAGAGGGATGAGTGATATTTAAACTTAGTAGAAAGGATAACAACCTCATCCACAACTATTCATAATCAAAGTAATAAAATAACTAAAACTAATAAATCAAAGAACGATTTTATATTATTTCTATTTTCTCTTAGAAAAATAACATCAATAATATTATCAATATTATTGATTGAAGTTTCGAGAGTTAAAGAAATTAATCCCTTTGAAAACCCTGGTAAACAATCCTTCCAGTGATGTCACATTTTGTTTATGTTCGAGAGTGACCTACCTGTATTTCTATATACCTT
>CP045899.1:515903-540371 GCA_013387185.1 Caligus rogercresseyi
GCAGTGAGCCACACGTTGTAGCGGCCGATGGGGGCGATCGTGAGCAGTTCGTTCACCAGATTCTCCCAGGGTGGTTATCGATGTACATTTGGAAGAGGAGTGTAGCTAGGTCCATGTTTGTATGAGCCTTGTCTCCCCCGCTACTGAAAGGGAACATAATATTAAAGATCTTGAAATGTGAGCGTTCCATGGTGTCGTGTCTCGACAACGCCGCTAGGTTGATCCGAGTGTTGCAGGCGGTTGTGGACAGGGCATCGGTAGAACCGTAGCCTATCTAGGACGCCGTCGAGCACCTGTAGTGGTTGGTTCGTCTAAAGAGAGCCTGTCTATGTGGAAGATCCGGGCCGGCCAGAGGTTAACGGAGCAAGATGCTCTCGCTCGTTTGATATCCTCCGCCGTTCAGAATGGCCATTGACTGAAAATACATTCTGGATCCTACCTTGCAGCCCTTTTTCTGTCTGCTGACGAGCACGGCGTCGTCAGCAAAGAGCAGGGCCTCCACTGAGTTGCGCCTATTCCACTGGATTTCTTACCCCTATGGGTGTGGTGTTGGATGTGATGTCAAACACCCAATCCAGTACGAAATTGAATAAGTGTCCGGACAGCAGGTCTCTGGAGGATCCCTGACTTGAAGATCGCGTCCTGATCCCCAATCTTTGTCCTGGCGTTTGCATATAGGTTGCTCAGATATTTATTATCAGCGGGGTACCCCTACTCTTCTAGCTGCAGAAGCAGCGAGTCGTGCGACACCGAATCCAACGCTTAGCCAGGTCGATGAAGCGACGCTAGCGGGAAGTTCGCTGTCCGCCTGTGGCTGTTCCTATTACTAATAGGAACAGCCACAGGCTTGGCAGTGTGAGACACTTCTCTAGAAAAGGTTAATTAGTTATATATTAGGAGTGGTTTAGGGTAAGTTCGACCCGAGGACTCGAATCTGAAGTCGGATTTCCGGTCCGAGGTCGCATTTCCGGTTGCTGAAAACACCATCAAACGCATTTAAATAGCTTTTTGAAGGGTTTTAAAGTCTTCTAGACATTTTTAACCACGCTTATCGTGATCAGCGACCCCGCAAACCCCTAAATAGACCCCCCATGAGATTTTTGAATTTATTGTTTTTTGCCTCGGGGACCCAGGAACCATAATCGCCGTTTGGCCGCTAGTATATAAGGGGGTGAGCTTGCCCCAAGGAGCTTGCCCACGGACTCTTGTCTGTTGTCTCTGGTGAGACGCTGCTTCGAGGAATCGACGAGCCACAGTGCGTACCTTCGGGTATGAGCCAAAAGTAAAACTGTACCAGCCTTCGGGCAGCCTTGCGCGGTGCAGCCAGATCGAATTTCACAAGCTAGTGTAAGACGAGCAACCTATCTGGAGCGAGTGAGCCATATGCGGTGACAAAAGCCCCCCGAGTATAGTAGCTATGAGCGTTTGTTTCTACAAAAAGCTCCGCTGAGAACTATTATAGCTTCTTCTACAGATACTCACTGTCGGATCGAGGGGAAAAGGCTAGAGGGAGACAGGCTAGAGGGAGAAAGATAAGAGAAGTAACGTAGGTGAGGTCCAGGCGAGACCATAAACTGCCCTGCCCAACTCCCCTCCCCCTTTACGTCAAGTTACTCTATGAGTATTGTTACACTCGTCTAGTGCATTCCGACCGGAGTTAGCAGACCGGTTGTCGAGAGCCTGGTCATGAAAGCCGGTTGCGAGACCCTAGCTTTCGGGGACCCAGCGAGTGCTTAACGCCCTTGTACTCGATTTCTGCCCGCCTGTCTGGACAGACGTTAACTAGTTGGATTTAAGAGGTGTCGAGTCCAGTTGGAGGACTAACAAAATACCCAACATAGGCAGCCATCCGCCTTCCCCCGTCCCGCCTTTTCCCCCTTTCCCCTATCCCGCCTAACAAAAATAAAATAACTAACAAATTGCAATGAATTGCAAGGCCTGTCCATTGACTGTGGTGGTTTTAATACGGGACCCGATATCAGTGACAAAAAGGGCTGCGCATCTTGATAAGCACTTCGAGATTCTTCGTCAAGTTTGACTTGGACCATGTTGAGCGTAGTCGGCAGCCGAAGAGGATCTTCACGTTGTGAAGAAGCTCATGAGCCTTGGGCAGCTGGCGGCAAGATACGACGTCAAACGCGAGTCAACGTTTATGATCGTGTGGAGCCCGCAGTAAATTGAAATCAAGGGCGGTAATCCTTGTCGCTCAGCATGTTGTTGAAGTGGTCGACGATGAGTCTATTGGCTTTGACTTGCGAGCTGCCCTGATCTGATTGGATGTACTTCAACTTCAATCTGAAGGACTCAAACTGAGGTAACAACTCGAACGGCGAATTACTTGGTCGGCCAGTTGCTCTCCATTCTTGGCATCCGTTTGCACCATGTCAACAAGTGTATAAGTGCCCGAACTGCACACCATTCCGATCGCTGACATCTTTAGAGGCGCTCTCAAAGCCGTGTCGTCAACAAGTATCCCACATGTTCAGCAGCCAGGATGCGTTCGCTGATTTGTCGCTTGATGAGGACCGGTAACCTTTTCTGACGCCAATCGTTCAATGTCCTAGTAGAAGGCACATCATCGGCTTCAAGCCCAAGCTCAAAGGCCACCAGTTTCAACACATAGTTGCAGTGTCTACCAGCGACTCCGAACGAAACAGCTTGTAGTCCAATCTTCTCCATTTGCCGCTGGAATTTTTTCACTCCTCCAGACCCGTTGCTTTTGGTGGGTGACATCGTTTTGCCAAACAATGACTTTATCGGGTCAGGTTGGCCTGACTTAACCACATTCTCCAGTCGAGTCACCTCTGCTCGCGCCTCATCCCGTTCAACCGTGGTCACAGCCAGCTTTCCCTCCAACTCCTTGATTTTCTCCTGTAGCTTGTTGACAGTGATTTCCTCGGGTTCCTCGTACATGCTCACATCCAAATCGTCTTCGTCAATAGACATGTCCATATTTATCCGGGGACGCTTGGCAGCTCCAATCTCGAGACCATCAGCCTTCTCAGGCTTACTGTTCAAAAACTTCAGAACTTTGTTGAGTAAGTTCCCCTTCTTGTCATGGTCCAAGTCGAACGCCTCGAAGATTGCTTCAGCAGCGACCTTCCCCTTCTTGGACTGCCAATTGCCTTTACGACAAGTACTGTCAAACTCCACTCGACTTTCGACCAATTTTTCTCTTTGAGTTTGCCATAAATGTCTTTTCGCGAAATAAATACCATCTCTGATTAATGAATAATTATATTTCATAATAACAGGCCCTTATATACTGTAAAACATGTAGGCGCGGGTACGTGAGTACTTTGATGAAAGTCGGGTATATCTGTCATTTTAAGAACGAACCATTTTTGAAGTTCAATGTCAAAAATAGTAGTTCACTCTTATCAGGAAGGGGGTATACCTGATTTTAATAGTATTTTCTTCTATCATTTGAAAAATAATAAAAAAATGATTATTTTATGGAGTTTTCAGTAAGAACCAAAGTCCTGCATCACCTGGCATCTGATAGTTCTCCAAAGTCTGTACTTGACCAAATCTGGTGATTTCGGTTTCAAATGACGTCTTTTTTCTTCCTTATTTTAACTAAACCATAAAGACATCGAATTAAACCTTTTTTTGAAAATCTAGAATTAATCGTCAATTAGACACTTTTTTTTCGGTAAATCTGAAAATTTTCTATTTGCTGAATCACGCTGAGTCTTGAAACTTCGCATACTTATGTGAAATTGTACTGCGCGTCTTTTAAACATACTTTCAGCGTTCAGCGAGCATCAGCTCGTGTACTTCCGGTTTCGATTTCCGGTTAAAAGTCACTTTTTGAACTTTTTTTTCCATTTTTGAAATCAGCGGGAAAAACTATCTTATAAACCACCCCAATAATGGAATATCTTACTTCGTCTAGAAAATAAAAATTCTCACACTGCCAAGCCTACCTATTAGGTTCCTAAGAACCATGTTAGTTCTCGGAACAGCCATTCACCCTCCTGAGCCCTTCTGGCAGTGTTGATTCTCGCTTTCTTTATCCTGTTAGCCAGGACTTTGTGGAGGCCCTAGTTATATAGGGCAAAACCATTATCGGTCTAAAGTCCCCGGCTAACTGTGGGTCCTTGTTCTAGGGGTGTGGTCAGGAGTCGAGGATATTTTTTGGCTTACCACCTGGCTGTGCCGTTTGGTGGGCCGGTGTCTCCTCTATCCACGTCTTCTCGTCGATTGTTTGTCTCTGGCTCCTCTTGCAGGTCCTCCATTGGAGTACCAAAGTCCAGGAGCGTTGGGGAGGTTGGGGAAAGCCTCGGGACTTCCACCCTTTTGCTCGGTGTTGTGAGGCATCCTTTGCCTCTTTTAAGGCTTCACTTGCAATTGAGAGCCTTCTAATGGTTGGTGCGTCTGGGGACCTGGCACCTCTAGGGCTGTTTAGGACAGAGGTCCTAATGAGAGAAGATGCCGCATCAATAAGCGATGCGGCAGTACTCGCGGCTTCTGCCGCTGGACTTAACTCCGTCCTGTCTGGAGTCTTTGGGGTGCTAGCCCTAAATTTTTCTCGTATATCCTCGACTACATCTTTATAGTCGGGGCTCAGCCTGACGCATTCCAGGGAGTCATCGTTGAGGACGGGGAACTGTTTCGAGTAGGGCCGCAACCGATATGGTTGGGTTATTATTTAAGGCTTACCTCTACCTCCGCCACCTCCATGCAAGGGAAGTACGTCAGCGTGGTATTCCCCTTCCTCTATTAACCTCAGTCTGTGCTCCTCAGCGAGGTCTTATATTAATTTGTAATAAGAACGTCGTCTCCGGACATTCGCGAACATTCTCGCCGGTATTTCAGAACTTTCCTTTGCAAGTAACTGTTGATGTTCTTTTTTAAGTCGGTCTTATGACCAAGCTTCTTTTTGAGTTCCGCTATTTTTATAGTCGTATTCTTGGTGACTAGGAACTCGCATCCGTAGTTAAAGCTTTTTGCTTTATTCCATTCCTCCGGATGGGTGTTCTCCGCGGGGTCTTAATTGCAGAGACAGGGCACGTGGTGTCGTTAAATAGTAATGGGGTTCTTCCATTTTCGATTCTATAAACTTAGTCGCGCGACCGGGAAGACACACAGTACAAGGTGGACCTCTGGTTACTAACCATAAGATGCGATAAGAATAAAAACTTCTAAAACGATTGAAAACCCCGAAAGTAAAACTCGGTGCTAAAAGAGTTAGAGTATTTTTATTTTGTTAGCCAGTGAGCAAACCAGTAGTCTTAAAAACTCCCCCCCAGAAGAAAATTGGTGTTAGGAGGATTTAAGAATTTATTAAAAGTTAGTCAGTGGTAAATATTGCGTTATATGTGTTAAAATGATTATGGTATAAAAATGTTTTTGAATTAAAAGTAGATGGATACTGATATAAAAAGGTTAAAATAGTGTTAAAAGGTTATGGTTAATAATAATGTTTTTTATAATTTTCTTTTCTTTTTTTTATTACTTATTTTTATTTATCTATTTATAATTGTTATAATTACACCTATGTTATTTAGGGTTGCTAGTTAAATTTGTGGAAGGCTGTTTGACAGTGTAATGGGCCTCACCTGACCACTTCTATGCCTCCTCTGGGTGTGACTGCGATGATTTCGCGTTTCCCAATCCAAATCCACCACTCCGGTCCAGGTGTGGTCCGTAATTCCGGGATCCGTTGGCCTAGGATACTATGGGTGGTCCCGTTGGATAGGGTTTCTCAGGCGAGATGAATGATAATATCACGCCGAGGTCGGCGGAGATCGGCGACGGCCTCCTGAGGCTGCGAGGACGGGTTGCCTTGGAGATGACTCCTTTTGATTGCCCGATCCTGATGAGGTGTTCCTCGCTTTTTTTATTCCTCTCCGGTGTATGGTTCGGGAGATATGGCCAAAACCATTTCCACAAACCATAAAACCACTTCTGTATATGGCCTTGTTTTCAAGGTCCTAGGACTGTAGACAAATGGATTTTGCCTATCAGACCTAGAACCGTTGGAATATGGGGGGAGACAGCTCTGTGATCTATTTTCTTCTCCCCAATGTACATACGCATGTAGAAGAAGGAGGAGGTGCTCTACAGTGGAGTAGTAGGATGAAGTAGGGGCAGCCCAAAAAGCTGGCCTGTAGCTCCGGGCAATTCCTCAAGGAAGCACACAGTGGGCTTAAAACGGGGGTCAAGCGGACATTTGCCTGTAATTTTTGAACCCTTGTTCCAATTTTGGCCATTGAGGGCTCATTAGAAGCGTATGAGGTCATAAAATATACAGAAACCAATTTAACATAGAATTTTTTTTTGGGGGGGGGTCTGGGCCCCCCATTTAGGAGAATTGGGCGGATATCCCGAAAACACGTTTTTGGGAATATCTTGACAAATAATGATGCTATAGAGCCCATTGAGAGCTTGTTAGAAGCGTCTGGAGAAGTGGAATATATAGAAATCAATTTCAATTCAGAATTTCTGAATTTTGGGGGTCTGGGGCCAAAAAACCTCAAATTTAGGAGAATTGGGCGGATATCCCGAAAACACGTTTTTGGGAATATCTTGACAAATAATGATGCTATAGAGCCCATTGAGAGCTCGTTAGAAGCGTCTGGAGAAGTGGAATATATAGAAATCAATTTCAATTCAGAATTTCTGAATTTTGGGGGTCTGGGGCCAAAAAACCTCAAATTTAGGAGAATTGGGCGGATATCCCGAAAACACGTTTTTGGGAATATCTTGACAAATAATGATGCTATAGAGCCCATTGAGAGCTCGTTAGAAGCGTCTGGAGAAGTGGAATATATAGAAATCAATTTCAATTCAGAATTTCTGAATTTTGGGGGTCTGGGGCCAAAAAACCTCAAATTTAGGAGAATTGGGCGGATATCCCGAAAACACGTTTTTCGGCATATCTTGACAAATAATGATGCTATAGAGGCCATTGAGGGCTCGTTAGAAGCGTTTAGGGAAGTGGATGAACACACAGAGCTATCTCAATTACTGTCTCAATTGAGAAATCCAATTTTTGTTGGTCTGGACTCTATGAAAAACAACATAAAGCTACAGTTAATCACAATTTATTCGTCAGTGAGGATGCTTAACAAATACTCATATTCGCTGTTACAGCCATACATGACAGCTTTTAATTCATCACAACTACGAATAGTGTGCCCTGCTTTTTTACAATGCTTGCACGACAATCGCTCCATGTTCTTCATCACTATTATTGGATCACTCTTGTCCCACAGTCGATTGATACAGTCGGAAAGATTGTCGTACTGGTTGGTCTTCCTGGCTTTGTTAATCCTGTACTGCCTCAGGAACTTGTTGTTGGCCTCAAGACCGGACTCGGTGAAGTTGTGGAGACCTCTGTTGCCATTTTCCTCGATCAACTCAGCACTATGTCCCAAGACAGCATGTGAACTTGGAGTAAGTTCGATCCAATGAATTGAGGTTACATGGAGGTACGTTGCACGGCAAAATTCTTTGAATGCATCAACTTTGACCTTTCGATCCGAGTTGATGATGGTCAGGATGACAGCCATGTTCATTACCAGATGATCGATCTTCTGCCTCAATTCACTGCTGTCTATTCCTTGGGTGAGCAGTTTTCGATTGTTGGTGTTGAGCATAACCTGATGATGTATATAAAGGAAATAGGAAATGCATGGCTAGACTTGAAAAACAACAAAGAAGAACAAAGAACTCATCATTATAGCCAGTTATAGACAGCACATTGAAGGTTTTTATGATGGAATTACTGCCTATTTCTGTTTGACAGAGGTGGAAATTGAACAGCAACGGAAAATAAAATAAAGATCTTAAATCCATATCAAGGATAAGACAAGTTTACCTTAGCAATGTTACCAGTAGTAGTAGATCCACCATGGCCAGTTGGGGCAGCCTTCTCAAGGGTGATCGACGTTTCCTTCTTCACTCTGGCTTGTATTTCCTCCTTCGCCTGTTTAAGGAACTGCAAGGCTCGACCCACTCGATTGGACACATCAAGCTTTCCCTCTGACCAAGACAAGTGACCAGCAGTCGCATGACAACAGATCTTGAAGATCCAACCGAAACAACGTAGAAGGTTATGGAGAGGATGCATGCTGTTGATATCTTCGTTGGTGATTGGCTTTTGTGTAACACCTTTGCGTTCACCATAATCTCCAGTCTTGCGGTTCCCCTTAAGGTGCAATTCCTGCTCACAGATCTGGAGTGTGTCCTCAAGAGTGCGATCGATTCTGAATCCAGATTTGATCAAGTCAGTATCCCTACACTGCTCTTTACTGTACGTACAGAGACAACAGAATGCTCCACCCAAGCCAGAGAGACAGCTGTGCATTTTGCCATCGATCATCGACATCTTCGCCTGCACTTTCACATCAATTTCTCCGTTTCCATGGTTCACAGAGAAGGAAGCCCCTTGACGTTCTTTCTGCATGCCTGTCACTATCTCACAGTTTTCTCGTCTTTCTTTCCCCATCAGCAGCATAACTGGACGACAAGCTGAAGAAGAAGCATGGGATGGGTTTTCCCAAAGAACTTCACCAGCGACAGTTTTCAAATTTTCAATACGAAACATGAACATGATTATGTTGTTTGTTTCATCCGAACCCACTTGATTAAAAATCGAATGTCCACCACTGCCATCGAGTCCATCATGGAGCGTCATGTGAATCTCACTCAGATCACGGAAAGCTGGTAAAGCCAGAGAACGCAGGAGTAGGGATGATGTCAGCTGCAGACACTCCAGATAGTCGAATCGGACACCTCTGAACGGATTTGCAAGCTTTTGGACAGGTGGTCTTCGCTCCTTCTTGAATGCCAGCAGTTTATCGTATGCTGGAAGGACATCAGCTCCAGCTGCTTTCAGAAGAAGTCGGATGTCGGTGTATATCCGTTTTGACATTTTGCCAGTTTCGTAAACAGCCGACGCGACATCCAGCGACACATGACCACCTACTAATAAAGAATCCTGCAGAATCGATTGTCCCACCTTAGCAACCTCTTTGTTCTGAAGGTACTTATTCTTCAGTCCAAACGCAAACATTTTGGTTGGGGACGTATTTTCCGCTTCAGCTGCTGCTTTTGACGATTCCATAAAGCTGCTCATTCGACGGCGTTGTTGACGTTCCTCAACTTCCTCCAGGGGAACTTTTGCCTTCGGTACATACGTTTGACGATGCAGCACCACCTTCTCCTCAACATGTCGGGAAGAGCTGACCAACGAACGGTTCTTATTCTGTTTTCGTTGGCAGTCTTTAAATGCATCTTTGATGTCGTTCAGCAATTTATCGCTCGGTGGAACCTCCAGCTCAGTAGTGACCTCTTTAACGACGGCATCAAAGTCGGGTTCTTTGTCGAACTGTGATTTCTTGCATCTCTTGATTATCTCCAGGAGAGTAGTGTTGGTCATTTCGTTCACCATGATTATAGTAGTCTATACAAAGTTGATTTAGTAGTCTATCTAAAGAAAACAAGCAAATGATGATGATTTCCAAAAAAAAGTAATGCGTAGTGATGACGTTTATTTAGAAAAGAATTTCCGGAAAAAGAAATGTTTGGAAATAATGCGTGAGATTTGGATCAATATTTGACCGAAAAAGGCTTGAAATGGCGCAAAAATAAGCAATAATCATAGAACAGTGTAGTTTGATGGTTTTATGATGCCAAATTTGGATTCAGCACCCCAAAAAACATAGGAAAAGTGGTCTGGATCATGAAATTTGAGTAAAAAATACACAAGTTGTTTCTAGATTTCAAGCATAACGGAAAAATTTAGGTAAGCTCATTTTTTAGAATATGAGAAAATTAAAATGGTTCCCAAGAGTCAATTTTTTCAATTTTTTGGATTAAGATAGTCCTCAATGTCAAGATTATCATATGTGAAGCATGAAAAATTTCATCTTGGGGCTTTTCTGCAATTTTTCATTGAAATTTATCAGCGGGGGTCATTTTTAGGGTTTTTTTGATGGAAAAATGCCCATTTTCACAGTAATTTTTGTGGAAAAACCATGAATTTATGTGAAAAAGCTGCCCTATTTATGATACTGAATCAAATTATAGGTATTTGGGCTTATATTAGGGGCCTAAGGGACATATTTAGAGGGTTTTGGTGGAAATTATGAGCATTTTTTGAATATTTACTCAAATTTTCTCCGAGAAAATGAAGTGTTTCCGGAATATGAAATTCGCAAACTTCAAATGGGCATATCTTAAGAAGTAATTGGAGTTAGAGGACAAATGAGACCATTTTTTGATAGTTCAGAGTCTGAACTATTCATATTTACATGTTTGAAGGTGATCTGAGAAATTTTTAAAATTTCGATATGTCCGCTTGGGAACCCACTGTGCAGCAAGCTCGTTTGATTGGAGAGCTCAACTGCTTGGTGGAGGTATCCTTAAGCTATGAAGCTCTTCAACACCTTAGGGAAGTCCTCTCCTAGGTGTGTGCTCCATATCTTTCCACTGAGGGTTCACTTGGGGTCGTCCAACTGTACATGAGTATGTGGAGAAAGAAAAGGAGGTGCTCCACAGTAAGGGTGGGCAGCCCAGAAAGCTTGCCCGTTGCTCCGGGGAATTTCCTCAAGGAAACATGGCTCAGTTTGAGCAGAGCAGAGAGCTCAAACTGAGATGGAGGTGCTTCCTTAAGCTCTGAAGCTATTTTCCTTAGGGATGTCCTCTCCTATAGGTGATGCTCCATACCCTCCCGCTGAGAGTCGTCTAGGCTCAGGTGTTTATGCTAAGCGAGCGCTCTACCATCTGAGCTAGCCCCCGATTGTAAGTGACATATATATACCTTTATATTTAAAAGATTATGACGGTAAGAAAAGTTTATTCAATATTATTTTTCATATAATCTGTATGGCTCGTTAGCTCAGCTGGTTAGAACGTCGTGAAATAACGCGAAGGTCAGGGTTTGATCCCCCTCGGACCAATGCTTTTTTTTAATTTGGGCTATTTTTACTCTGTTTAACTGTTATACCTTTCTGTATTAACTACTGTCAAAATGTCAAAAATTTGTCTACCTGAAGGTCTCAAAACGTTTTGTTTATGCATGATGAGGGAATGTTAAATTATTGCAACTATAAGATATGGTTAGGAATAACTCAAATCGAGCTGTATTATCATATTAAGACTTCAAATAACAAAATAAGCTATACAGAATAATACAAAGGTTAGATTAAGATATTAAATACGTTTTCGTAGTGTAGTGGTTATCACGTGCGCCTTACACGCGCAAGGTCGCGGCCGAAAACATTTTGTTTCATTTAATTTTGCTTAGTTATGTTGAGAGATCTCAACTAAAGTATTTAATTTCTTCTCTGTTTAAATATATTATTTATTTACATATATATGTGAAGGTTCTTTTATGTGTAAATCTTAAAATTAATGGTTGAAAGTATTTTTATTTTAATTGCATGAATATTGAGTTGATATTAAGTTCTATTATTAACTAGAGGCATATATGTATACACTCAGAGAGTGCAAACCTCCGCCGTCACGGGGTCCTTATGAGCCTTTTGAGGCGGATTTTTCACGACTGGGGCGGCGTAGAGGGACGGGGGAGGGTTCCCCTAGACGGAAATTCCGAGAGGAAGACGCTCCCGGCACCCGATTTTACAGCACAGCGACATCTATTGGCAGAGTAAGCTAACTTGAAATATTTATTAGTATTTAGCTCATTTTGCATCTTAAAGAAGCACTCAGAGATGCCAAAATATAATCACTTGTTCCTTTTGACATTTCCAACAACTCCACAAAGTTTCATCCGAATCCGTTCCGTACTTTTTGAGTTATCCTGCTGACAAACCAACAAACCAACGCCAGTGAAAACAATACCTCCTTCGGCGGAGGTAATAATAGGCATTCTTACAAATTAAATTGATACTGAAGATTAATCATCGCACATCCCATCAAGGGGTCGAACTTTGGATTTATAAGTCCAACGCGCTATCCACAGCCCTAATGGGATTATATTGTGAATACTGATACTTGATCAAAATAAATAAAGAAGTAAAAGAACATTAGCGGAGCTTAGTTTCGATTTACGGGCACTTTGCTATTACTCCCAGAGAAAAAAACATATAGTTTATTATTTCAGAACCATATTTTAATATAAAAATATCAAGAAAAACACGACATAAATAAAAGAATGAATAAAAATGTTGCAAGTCGTAAATATAACCGATATAATTAGTATTTCTAAGACAATGCAACAGTAAAAATTAAATTTGTTAGCTTTACGATTTCTGTTCATGAAAGAATAAATTGTTGAAGTTGTGAAAACTAGAATCTAAGTGTAAATTAAGTACTAGCATATTTTCTTGTACTAGCATATATAAAATTTTCATCGTTGCTTGGATAATTATGTGCATAATAATAATATATAATATTCTAATTTAATATTTAAAATGTCCAAAAGGGAGAAACTTTTAACTTTTAGGCATTTCTACATACATAGTGGCAAATACTAGTCCAGCCCTGTATAATCATATTATCGATTCTGGACTAATCGTTTTGCCTTCAGTAAATCATTTAAAAAAGTTCACAAGTTCATTTCCTGTAGACGGATGTGTCCGATTCAATAATTAATTATATTCACCAAAATTATCAATTATCTTGAAAGATATATATATATATATTATAATAATAGATGAAGTTTAATCTAGTCAAAAGGTTGAGTTTGTTGGAGGTAAAATGTATGATGTCAAAGTAATGGGATTTTACGAAAACATAACTTTTGTTTTGTTTTTGAGGTTTTAAAGCAGCCTGAAATTGGCAAAACTAAACAAGTAAAACTGAATGGAAGTCTCTTCAGGTATATGTATATAACTCGCAGAGACAATAATGAAAGAATTTAAAAAGTTAAATCGGCCTGATACTTAAACAACTAGCAATACATGCTTTCAAATTAGACCTAAATGAAGTAGAAACATTCTGTTGGGATACCCCCTCGCCTCGTCAAGCTTCAGTCGATGGTGGATGCTCTGAGAAGACGGGAAGGACGCTTGGTTATTGGACTAGTGGGGTTCGCAACGAGGGAATTCAACAGCTCCTCAGAGGGAAAACTCCTAACACTTATCACTCATGACGCCTGAACGTCAACAAGCAATACGTCACCTGCCGTTGACGGATAAGAAGCGTATCAAGAAAACCTGTTTTATTATGATGGCTTATATTATTTTTATATTTCATCTTTTAACGACGTGTCTTTAAGGTTTTTTTAGATGACATTCTAAACATAATTGAGTATTTATACATATTTCGATGATGTATTATTGTAATCATTTTAAACGTGAGAGATTAAGTAAAAAAAATTCTTCTATCATCAAAAATTATTTCATGGATGTTCTTAAGCTCGTTTCTGGCGATGGATTTCATACTGTTATAGCAACAGTACGCTCACTCAACCAATAGATTTTTTAAAGAATTGAGCTAGGAGGCGGAAAGTTTGTTCCTTACATTTCAAATCCTTTTGTTGAAAACGACCAAAAATATTTTTACTGTTTGATCCATATTTTTAAAAACTTTTATAATCTTTTGTTAAATAGCGCTAATTTGTGTGTCCCTCATTCGATGAAAAAAGACAATTTCGTACAGCAGATCTTTCTTACATCGAGCAATTGTATGAAATGGAGGTTGGCATGGGTTTAAAGATTGCCCATAAACTAAGCCACAAGGTCATTGCTCCCCAACCTATTGAAAAATCAAATGTCGATTTAAGTGTTTTGGCTATTCATAATTCCACAATTAATGTACTCTAATATTATGTAGATAAAAATCAAGACTAAGTTTCATTAGTACAGCAAAAGTCATGAAAATATTTAAGCAGTTTTAGAATTGCATTAATGTTTGTTCAACAACAACTCATTCGTATAATTAATTTATTATTTAACTTTTGAGTCATCCAAGAGCCATTTTGACTAAGGCAGATAAGGAATTATTGTTTTCTTAGCCATATTTACTATGGATAAATGATAGTAGTATGTTGTAACCAACATGTCATTGGAACCCAGTTTATAAGAATATGTACAATTTTTATACTTTATATGCTAAAAAACTATGCTAGTGATTGGAAAAGAAAATCCATTGTAAAAAAAGAAGAATAAATAAATTTGTTTAATAAAGTTGTGAAACAAAATTATGCTCCGAATAAAATTGTATTGTAAAAAAAGGGATATTCATAGTAACAAACACCATATATATTCATAAATGTTTCCCTGCCTATGTATGAAAAAAAAGGAAGAAAAAAGAGAGAGTATACATGTATATAGTATTCCCTGCACTATCTTATATATATATATATATATATATATATATATTAGGGTTGTTCTTATTTTTCAAATGTTTGAAATGTTAGCAATATTGTGGATTTTCTGTTTCTTGGTGATAAAAGAAGACGACATACAAAGTTTGAACAAAATCGGTAACATTACGAGGGGTCGCGCAACGAGGTCAAAGTTTAAAAAATTTAGTAAAAATATAGTTTTCCGCAAATTTTTTCAAAATGGTGGACAATACAGACTTCAGTAATAATTATTAATTTAAAGGAAATCTAATTACTACCAGACGTATGTTAGATGTGATTTAATAAAATAAAGTGTTCAGTAAAACAAACAAAGAAAAAGGCCGTGATAGCTTGTAGTTCTTTATTCTCTAGTGTCTTGATTTCAACTAACTGTATTTCTCAGAAGGGATTTAACATTACACTTTTTATAATTAATTCTCATTTTACCATTTTACAACTTATTAATTCAATAAATCCTCACATTAAAAAAGAGAGAAGAAGCCAATTTTCTATTTCCATTTCTTGAAATCAACCCAACATTATATTATAAAGGCAGGCTATTGAAGAGGAAAAACTTAAAAGAAGATAATAATCGGAACCCTATGTGGAGTTAGTTATATATTGAATGGAAGGACCAAAATGGCTCGCAAATGAGGGCTTTTTCCCTGACATTAGTCACTATATGAGCTTGTTTAACGCTATGAAATTGGAGAAGAGGATATACAGAGGATTAATGACTGCAAAACTGGCGCCGGTTAAATAAAGTCATAACATGAAAAATCCCGTTAGTTTTTTAGAACGTCTTAATCACGTGGATGAAACGGAGAGAATCGACGACGATCATTATTTTAAGATAAGAGGATTTATAATTTCGATATCTAGCATGAAAGTAAAGAAAAGATCAGTTTAGTAGGACGAAGTATGATCATATTAAGTAACTACTTTAGGTGATCATTGAGGTTGCAATAAATATTATTGTGATTTGTTACGAAGAATAAAAACAGGTTTGCCTTTTTATTACATATATTATCTACAAGTGTCAAAATAATTTTATTTTTTAGAGAGTTACTGAGATTGGAAAATTCAGGCTTGTGAACGGAACGCAAAATTGAACGGCGTTCAGTTGAACGCACGTTCAATGAACGGAACGCTGAACGGAACTTTTTTTGAACGCTGAACGTTGAACGCAAAAAAAAAGAGTTTTGCGTTCAGCGTTCAATTTTTCCAAACATTTCTTGGATTTTTTCGGAAAAACGTCATCACTACGCAGTACTTTTTTGGAAATTCTTTTCTAAAAAAACGTCATCACAACACAGTACTGTTTTCGGAAATTCTTTTCTAAAAAAAGTCATCACTACGCAGTACTTTTTTGGGGAATTCTTTTTTAAATATTTGAACGCAAAAACATTGAACGGAACGCTAATTTTTTTGAACGCTCACAAGCCTGGGAAAATTACATTCCAATGTTGTTATCAAATTATTTAAGGAACTTACAAATAAAAAGGCAAACCTGTTTTTTATTCTTCGTAACAAATCACAATAATATTTATTACTTAATATGATTAATACTTCGTCCTACTAAATTGATCTTTTCTTTACTTTCATGCCAGGTATCGAAATTATAAAAACTGTTCTGAAATGCATTGACATATACCAAAAATATATTACATATTGATTATTGTCAAAAGACTTGAAACAAAAAAAAAATATAGCCGCTTAAATAGAACACTAAAATATGGTCAACTTTTTTAAATATACAGCCTATTTTTTCGATTGGTACGAAAGATATGTAAACTATAAAAACGGATTTGAAATGCATTGATATACTAGAAAAATAAATACTACTGACATATGTGGTTATTCTTACTTTGCACGAAGATAACTGGCCGGAACCATTAGAAATGATGAAAATCATGATTTCAAAAAAAGGTCATAAAGACCAAGCCTTTTTTCGGACGAAATTTTAAGTGGTATTTTTGGAATGTACGTAAAAAAATGGGACTCAAATTAGAAATTTCAGCCCAGGGGCAAACAAAGACCTTAATTTTGTTACATTATAATCAATTAAAAACTTAAACCGATGTGTATAGCAAAAGATGAAAGAGGCAACTAATGTGTAGCATCCATAATTTGGAACGAAAAGATTGTTAGAATTCTCTCAATTTATGGTCCAAATAATGATGACCCCAAATTATTGACATTTAAATTCGAAAAGTTATATCTGATGACAATTTTGGTTGTGATAATATTATAATGATGGGCGATTTTAACATAGCTTGTGATCAGAAAAGAGACACCTGGAACTATGCTAATGTAAGTAACAAAAAAGTAAATTCAGCACTCCAGACGTTGTTGAAAGAGAGTAGCTGATAGATGTGCAAACAAAGTTTGCTAAAAAAGCTTTGCACACCTTCTATATTTTTAGAGATGTGAGAGTAACAAAAAGTTCACGGCTTGATTATTTCTTTGTTTCAGGAGATCTTTACTCAAGTCTTATGAATTATCAAACACTGCCTGCTTTCATGTCCGACCATCATGTTTAAACTATGCAAACCGACAGAGCGGTTGCGGCAGCCTTGGAAACTCAACCCTAACTTATTGGAGGATCCACCGACTCATTCAAAAATTAAAAAAATAATTCAAGAAATTGTTTTTAAATTGAGGATGGACATAATTAGAACGCCTTCACATGCTTTAAAATTAATTTTAGACTGTACAAGGAGAGAATTTATAAAGTTAAGTGTTAGGAAAAGTGCAGAAACAAAACAGAAAATAAATTTCTGAAGGAGGAGGATGGAACAGCAAGTAAAAACCTAGTTACAGAGGAGTCAATGAAAGAAATTGACCGAATGTATGCAAAAGGGCATGCAATTAGGAGCGGACTAGGTGCACTTCCGAAAGACCAGGCTATTTTAAAACGTTTGAAAAAAAGAGAAGAGTGTGCCATGTCGAAGAAGGATATTACAGTAATATATGACAACAATGGCAAACTTGAAGATAACCCAAAATTTATGCAGGAAATAATCAAGGTCTATATAATAGACCTTGGAAATAATAACAAATATTATCAGGATATATAATAGTAATCATTGTTTGTATAACAACAACAAAGAATGTATTTCAGCTCTCTCAGCTGAAAGTGGAAAGCAGGGGTGCATTAGGATCTTTTAGCAAAACCTTTGATGAAATTATTACTTCGGAGGAAATCAAGTCTTTTATATTAAACTATAAAAAACGAAACAAAGCTCCAGGCCCAGACGGTTTTACCATGGAATTTTATCAAAAATATAACGAACTTTTATTCCCTCTATTGGAGAGGGTATGCAAAGAGGCTTTAGCTAAAGACAGCTTCGATAAATAAATAACAGAAGGAAGACTAATCCTTATCCCAAAGGTCGGCATAGATCAACGTTTTGTTGAAAACTTAGCCCGCTCACAATGCTTAATATGTCTTATAAAATCTACAGTGGCTTTTATCAAAAAGGATGAGAGACTTTTTACCTCACATTATCCATCCATCACAAAAAGGATTTGTTCAGGGCAGGCACATGGCAGACATAGTGCGTGGGATCAAAGATGCAATTTTAGAATCTCGCAAGCAGGGACTCGATGTGGCAGTAATGTCCATCGATTTTAGAAAAGCATTTGACAGTGTCTCACACAAATGGGTTTTAGATTGTCTGAAGACACATGGCATAATTGAAAAATTAATAAAAATGATAAAAGTTTGTCTTTTAACCTTACTACTTTTTATCATAATCCAAAAATAATTTTAATGTAAAAAAAGGATGCCGTCAAGGTGATCGTATCTCACCATTCTTGTTTATTTTAGCGTTAAATCCTTTAATTGTCCAATTAAATAGTTCCAAATTAGTAGGGGGTATAAAAATTGAAGATTTAGAAATAAAAGTTGAAGCTTTTGCAGATGACATAACTATGGCTTTTGCTGGCAACCAGCAATATATTAGTGATTCCATAGAACAAACACTTAATATTATAAAAGAAAATGGTTCATATTCAGGCTTAGAAATAAATCTGTAAAAAACTAATGTTAAATCAAATATAAAAATTAATGAGACATTCAAGAAACTTCAATATTAAAAGTGCTAGCACATTTTTATCAATTGATGGCTGTGACCATTTAGAAAACGAAATAAAAGTAAAAGAAATTATTTACGACTTTAATGGGGAAAAACTTGCTTGCAAGGATTCAAGTATGAAACACGCTAATATTGCCACGAGTTATTCACCTTTTAAAATTGACGCCATACTCTACAATCTTAGCAGATAAAATACAGATTATGTGTGAAGCTTTCCTATTTCCAGAAGGGCGTTGTAAATAATTTCGTGGAATCGACTAAAATGTCTCAAAAAAATGGGGTGGGCTTGGTTTGGTGGATTTCCAAGGCTTCTGGAAAACTTTGTTGTACTCATGGTGCAAACGTATCACAGAAAAAGGGTCTGTATGGGCTGAAATAATCAACCTTCAACTTATGAAAACAAAGGGGAAAAAGTTAGAAAACATGAAAGGTATTGGTCCGGACAAAATTATGAAATTGTCCAAAATATTAACTGTTTTTGGAAGGAGATCATTGTTATCAATACAACACTAAATAATAAAGCTCTTCAAAAAATGAAATGGCAAGAACCTGTTGTAGAAAATAAGTGCCTTAACATTATGACTTTTACATAATAAAAAAGAAACTCAGTTTTGTGGGTGAGATTTTTAATGAAGATACTAATTTTAACGCTAGTGAAATTTAGAAAGAAAGGGCATTTTACAAAAGCTATCTTTTAAAAAACGTGTAATTGGTCCACCGGACTGTGGCATCATTCATGTGACATCATGTTTACAACTTTTGTAGTCAAATCTCCAATAATAATCTAAGATCGTTTGAAATGGATAAAACACTGAAGGTATATTTTTTAATGCAAATTACAAGGAGAAAAGATCTCTTTGAAATCCCTGCTCCCGCCACCAAAATTTTATAAGATTTGCATAAAGCTAATTTTGATTTCTCAATGTTATGGTTAAGATATAAAATAATCACAAACACCCTTTCCTTAGGTGGCATATTCGGCAGAACGGAATGTGAAAGACTTTGTTCATTTTGTAAGAAAAAGTTGGAAACCTAAAATCATTTTTTATTTGAATGTTCGCATATTGTGAGAATATGGGGGGATTTAAGAGTGGTTTTATATTCAAGACTGAATTTAATTCTGACAACAAAATATTTTCCATAGTTTTATATTGGCCCTAATCAAAAGTAAGTAAATTTCATTGTAACCAAAATTCAAAATATTATTTATAAATTTAGATGCTCTAGAACTCCACTCCTGGATAATTTTGAATTACTAATTAATAATATTGTTGACAACATAAATGATTTTTAATTTGAGAATGTTTTATTAGTATGTGTATATTGAGAGATTAAATAAACTGTTGTACTGAGGTACAAAAAATAATAATAATGCCAATGAAATGATTATTTTATTGATCATAACCTTGTAATGAGATTTGGGACCAAAATAATATATTATTATCCATATAATTAGACTTATTTTTTAAAAATGCCAAGAAATAGATTGAATACTTCTATAAAAATCTATAAAAATAAAGGTTTCGTGACGCATTTTCTTGCATTTCATACCGATTCATTTGTACTAAGGCTTCTAAAAATGAAATGGTCAATGTTTCATAGGAGAAATTTAAGTATTAAGACACTGATGAACACTTTCCAAGCAAGATTATAATTATTATAATGATATAATAGTTACGCCTTCGATTGGTATCGTCATAAAATGCGAATGAATATACTGAAGTGAAGAAATTGATGTAAATCCATCCAACAATTTCTCTTGAGTACGAAGGAATCATTTATATACAGGCTTGTGAACGGAACGCAAAATTGAACGGCGTTCAGCTGAACGCACGTTCAATGAACGGAACGCTGAACGGAACGCAACTTTTTTTTGAACGCTGAACGTTGAACGCAAAAAAAAAAAGAGTTTGCGTTCAGCGTTCAATTTTTCCAAACATTTATTTGACTTTTTTCGGCAAAACATCACTACGCAGTACTTTTTTTGTAAATTATTTTCTAAAAAAAAGTCATCACTACGCAGTACTTTTTTTTAAATTCTTTTCTAAAAAAAAAAACGTAGCAGTACACACTACGCAGTACTTTTTTGTAAACGTCATCACTACGCAGTACTTTTTTGTAAATTCTTTTGTAAAAAAAAAAGTCATCACTACGCAGTACTTTTTTTATTATTCTTTTCTTTAAAAAAAAACGTCATCACTACGCAGTACTTTTTTTAAAATTCTTTTCTTTAAAAAAAACGTCATCACTACGCAGTACTTTTTTTGTAAATTCTTTTCTAAAAAAAAGTCATCACTACGCAGTACTTTTTTTGTAAATTCTTTTGTAAAAAAAAAAAACGTCATCACTGCGCAGTACTTTTTTTTAAATTCTTTTCTTAAAAAAAAAAACGTCATCACTACGCAGTACTTTTTTGGTAAATTCTTTCGAAAAAAAAAAAAAAACGTCATCACTACGCAGTACTTTTTTGGAAAATTCTTTTCTAAAAAAAAACAAAAACGTCATCACTACGCAGTACTTTTTTGGAAATTCTTTTCTAAAAAAAAAAAAATGTATCACTACGCAGTACTTTTTTAAATATTTGAACGCTGAACGCTAAAACATTGAACGGAACGCTGAACGGAACGCTATTTTTTTTTAACGCTGAACGGAACGCTGAACGCAAAAAAAAGCAGAACGCTCACAAGCCTGTTTATATAACAATTGATGTAGTCTCTTTGAGAAGAGAGAAATAATCGTCTGTCGCCCCATCTGGTAATGTATTGAGGATGGAAAAGATAAACAAATAGGAGCAGAGGGGCAAATAGTCATAGATATATAAAGATAAAGAAAGCTGATTCCCCAATATCAGAGAAACATCATCGTTCTTTTGTTTCTGTGTGTTCAAAATAAACAAAGTAATTTGTACTACGTCATCGTAAGCTGATCATAGAGATAGATTCTATCTCTATGATCAGCTTTCGATGACGTAGTACAAATTACTGTTTTTCTGCTATTGAAGAGAATCAGCTCTCTATATATTTATATCTCTATGCAAATAGTAGCATAGAGACTGATAGAGGGAACAAGGCCCAAATAATAAGCATTGCAATACTTTTTTTGTGATCAAAAATGCAAGATCCCTCATGCAAAATATCCTTTGTCATGAAAAGCCTTCTCTATATGCAAATATCGGGGATATTTTCTCAAATAACCTATGTTTACAAATTTAGGTTGTTGTGATGACGTCTCACACAGGCTGCCAACTGCATTCCTGGAAGAGTATTAATATAGCCAAGGAGTACTCTTTAGTACTCCTTGATATAGCCAACCTATTAAAGAAAAGGGAAAGAAAGAGAGAAAGAAGAGGAAAGAGTGATTGACGTCACAAATCAACTATCGAACGTTATCCCTATTGTTACTATGAATAAACTGATTATTCCTATATTAAAATATTCCTATTATGAGATTTAATTAAATATACATAACTCAATCCTTTATTGATGTATAAGTTAATGAAAATAAGAACAATGCTCAAAGTTAAAAGGGGATCGGAGAAATGAACAATAGGGCTAACGTTCGATAGTTGATTTGTGACGTCAATCACTCTTTCCTCTTCTTTCTCTCTTTCTTTTCCTTTTCTTTAATAGGTTGGCTATATAATACTCTTCCAGGAATGCAGTTGGCAGCCTGTGTGAGACGTCATCACAACAACCTAAATTTGTAAACATAGGTGATTTGAGAAAATATCCCCCAAATATCCATTGTTCAAACAGCCAGTGATGATATCATTATTGAATATAATATTGCCCAATTATAAAAGAAAATGCTTTTTTCTTCTGAATATCAAAGCCAAAAAAATATGTTATTTAAGGATGTAACTCTACCTGATAATGATTAAAGGAAGTGATTACTTTCCTAGAGAACGCCAACCCTCAGTAAGAAGAGGAAATATGAGCTCAATAGAGGACAAGTCGATTGGAAGGACGCCACAGAGGTACTGACTCGTATTAAAAAGATAAAATATACTGAAAGTCCTTAACTAGGTACTCCGATTGGATATCTAAAAAAAGGATTTATAACCGGGAGGATAATCCTTGAACTGCTCTGAACAAAGACCTCTGCTGGGAGTACTTTCAACTCCCTGCATCCCTTGATGATATATCTGATTATCTGAAAGCGGATTGAAGAAGAAAATAATGGGGCACTCAAGACGTCTTTGAGGAAGCCCGTGTAGTAAGAAGACATATAAACAAAAAGGTCTCTCAAACATCAAGAAGTCCAATCAATATACAATAAAACAATAAGAAAACGAGTACTCTGCTAACCCGGAATGTTAGTAGCAGCCAGGCCATCTCCATCGTACTGATGACGTAAATGGAGATGTCTTGACACAACAAGTTGGAGGAGATTAATAATTATTATAAGATTGTAATGATGATATATATATATATATATATATATATATAATGAAGTAATTAATGATCTAATTTTTGATAATTCGATCAATATCCGAATAGACAAATTTACCACCTTTGTTTGTCATTGAATGCGAGATTAAAGGAACCGTTGAAGCCCAGTGTTCGAAAGAAATTATAAAAACTATATATATATATTTAAATAAATATTTATTATTTAAAGGTATAAGTATAAGCTATATGTAAAAATATGTTGGAAAATGCGTCTTTAGGGGTGCTCCCGAATTCTCCCTCCATAAAAATTCATCGAGGTGTTCCTCGAGCGTTACACTGCTCACACGAGCCATTGATTTGAATATATAAAGAAAAATAATTAAGTAATAATAAATGCAATATAGTTTCTGTATTACCTCCTCTTTGCCTTTTGGTTCAGTAGCACTCAACATGGTTCGTATGAGCACCGCTTATGGGATCCAACAAAATTTGTAGAGTGATTTACACCTCGTGCTGGTATTGAGGGTTTATAGGTAATTGAGAGATTTATTATAGGCAGCCTATCCATCGCTGTGTATAACAGAACCCGGCTCATTTTTTCCATGATGATGGGAAGGAGGGTGCCTGCCTTTCGATGAGGCCCGGCAGCAGGCTCAGGCTTTTTTTTTTTTTGGGGGGGGGGGGGGTACAGTTGTTATGAGGGGGAACAATTGGCCAGGCTTGTGAGCGTTCAGCTTTTTTTTTTTTTCAGCGTTCCGTTCAGCGTTTAAAAAAAATAGCGTTCCGTTCAATGTTTTTGCGTTAAGTAAGATCTCTAAATATAATTATCAAATATTTTTACTTATGAAAAACATTTCTGATTTTTTAAATATAACTTTTTATAATGTCTATAACACTGGGCTTCAACGGTTCCTTTAATCTCGCACTCAATGAGCAACAAAAGTGGTAAATTTATCTATTCTGATATGATTGAATTATCAAAAATCATTCGATCATTCATTACTTCATTATATTTATATCATCATTACAATCTTATAATAATAGATATTAAAAAAATAATAAACGCAACAATGGGAATCAATGAAGTCACATAACTTATTACTACTACTAATAACAAACATGTTGCAATATGGACGTTTGTAAATATAAAGTTCACACAACCTCTGCGTACATATCTTGCCCTGGGAGTACCGTAGCCTATACATATTTTTTGTACAAAAAAAAAATCTTTATGTGAAAGACCAGCATATCCATGAAAATACATTTTTTCTTCATTTATTCGTGGCCTTCTTGTAGCAAGATACTTAAATGTCGCAAAAATGTGGTCTTCATTCGGAAAAGCCCTCATTTATCAAGTGTTCATTGTTGCCTGGAGCTTATACATGCTCATTAGCACGAAAAACTGAAAAAAGTGAGACGTGCACGCCAACTTTATTCATATTTCTCATCTATTCCAGAGGCTCGTCCCAACAAAAAATAATATTGATAATAATGGAGAAAACGGACACAAATGCCAGGAATAATGTGGATGTAGTTTTCTACATAAAAGTCCGCCCAATTCATGTGCTTCTTGTTACCTGCAGCTTAAACATATTCGCGTGCTTCAAAATCTATATTCAATATGTACTTTTTTTCTCCGTTTAATCACGTGCGTGTCAAAGCGAATGCATGCAAGGTATATAGCTGAGGAAATTTTTACGTGAAATCTGCC